>JAEANM010024803.1:0-11077 GCA_017656035.1 Myanophis thanlyinensis | reverse complement strand
GTGGTTGTGTAAGCATTTCACTGCATATCGTACCATGTATGACTGTGTATGTGACCAATAAATTTGAAATTGAAATTTCAGTGCCTCTCCCATGGCAGTAGCTCTTTCCAAAATCCAGATGACTGGATTTGAAAATACTAGCTTTTAGAATTATTTTGAAGACCCAGTTCTTCCCTTCAGCATTGGGACAAGATGATCTGTGAACTATTAACATGTTAATATTTATATTAAACTAATTTTTACCTTTGTGCCATGGGTACATGTATATGTGCTTTATTTTTGTTCCTCCCTCTGAATTTTATTATTTGTATGCATTGCCATTTTTAAAGAGTTTTAGCCATTCAGACTTGTTTATAAATGAATTATCATATGAACTAAGTGAATACATTTCTTAAACCAATGGCAAATCTCACCTGTCCAAGCAGAAACTAATCCACTTTCTAAACTCTAACATATTATTTGGCCCAATATATTCACAAACATAAGCATGTATTAAAAGCCACAAGGATATCAACATGACACTGTGCACATCATGAGATCATGATGTTAAAAACTACAGATTACATATTTGTGTCAAAGATACAAAATGAAATAAACAGATAATGTGTCATAACATAAAGTGTCTTCCCCTCATTTGTTCCCACATGTGGATACCTGCTTTTACTAATGCTTCTCTTTTGTCATGCAACTCCTATTCTACAGCAAAGGAGCTCTAAACCATAGCAGTCTGTATATGTTGTAACATGGGGAAGAAGCAGCTTGCTGTACTTTTCATTCTACAAGAAGGAAGAAAATTATGTTCCACACTGCTCAAGGCTCAGCATGATCCATTCCTTGTTTTCATACAACAAATAGGCAGTGTTTCACACTCACAGAGGGAACAGTTTAGGCCACTGAGTCCAAACCTCTCTGCTCATTGCAGAACCCAAATTAAAACATCTCAAATAAAAAGCTCTAAAGCCTTCACTTGAACACATCAAATACAGAAGGACAATCACCTCTCTGGGTCATTTGTTCTTCTACTGTTGAATTTCTCTGTGAGGAAGGGCTTATATTCCCACTAATATTCAGCCAGAATCTGTCTTCTTCTAATTTACACCATTATCCAATGTCCTACACTTTGGAATGAGAAAAAAATGGGTCTTAATTTTCTTTTATGTGACACATTTTCAGACACTTAAAGAACGATATATCCATCTTCAATATTTTCAGAGCTAAAAATACCCTACTCCTTCAATCTCTCTTCTAGACCCCTAGTAATTTTACATTTTCTTCTCAGAACCTGATCCAATATGATGCCCAAACATATAACTTGAGGAATGGTATGACCAAAGCAAAATAAAATGGAGCAGTTGCTCACATTTACATGGATACAGCCTAAAATTCCATCCACTGTGCATCTATCCCACAACATCCCAATTATCTTCTCCTTTTGACAAACTGAGTAAGAGTTATAACTATATGAGGTAATCTTTTTTCCATGACTGTCATGGGTCAAGGTCCTGGATAGCAGTTATCTTTGATGAATAAAACTTCATTCTAATCTACTCATCCCCATATCAACTTTTCTTTTTACTTTAAATATGGGCTTTTGAGCAACAGTAAATTGAGCATTTGTGATCCAAAATCCAGTACTATTTAGAAAAAGTTTGAAGGCCACATTTGCTTCATTGAATGATCATTGCTCTTGCTATCCCAGCATTTCAATGTTTTGAATGTAAATTTTGCCATTTTAGTTACATATCCCTTTACAGTACAATATTAGCAAAAGTTTATGTTGCATTATGTTTTTGAGTATCATGGAATGTGGGCATAACTTCCCACATGTCGTTACAAACCTCCTTTTTTGAAAGATATATGCCAATACTTAAGTCGTCAAAGCACACTTCTTTTATTTCCACTGGAAAGCTCAATACAGTCGTAAGAAAACCTGAAAAAAATATTTCGGTGGAAGAGAGGATCACTGTTCACATATTAAGTGCTATTTCTATTGCTATTTACACAATAATCCTAGGTGTTATAAAAAAAATGTAACCCTGCAACAGTATAACACAAATAATCATTCCCTGGCTGAAATGATTAATGTTGTGATGTGTTTTATGGAGTGATATGGCTTAAGTATTCCTCCTATCACACAAAAAATTCTGGCACAATATTCTTGGTTTCCATTAAGACAGAATACCTCAGTAGTAGATAGTCCTCAACTTACAACAATTTATTTAGTGACTGTTCAAAGTTACAATGGCACTGAAAAAAGTGACTTAGGACTGTTTTCACACTTAAGATCACAGCATCATCTCAATGGTCACATGATCAAAATTCAGACACTTGGCAATCAATGGGAAAACCAGATTCCCAACCATATTACTAACTTAAAAAATAAAATTCACTTAACAACTGTGTCAAGAAAGGACATAAAATGGGGCAAAATTCACTTAACTATCTCACTTAGCAACATCAATTTTGGGCTCAATTGTGGTTGTAAGTCGAGGACTTACGAGGATCCATACAGCTAATTCTAACCTGGCTTACTTTCATGTTAATGGTCAGAGAACTCGATGCATTCAAGCCAGTGCTAATATAGGACAAGCCTCCTGCTCCAAAGACAAATCTGAGTTTCAAATAACATACTTTACATACTTTGGATTGGTTATCCAAAGCTAGTTTTAATGGCCTATAGAATTGATATGGATGTCCTACATCAACTCCCTTGAGCTACACACTAATTGAAAACAAATATTGAACTAAATGATAGCGACTTGACTATCAGGAAGCAAAGGATGCTTCAAGAAGCAGTGGCTTGCTGATGAGAAGGAAAAAAGTAGACATGCTATCCAGACTAGGAATACTGGCTACAAGATTGATCTCTAATTTTTCAAAGTACTTAAGAAAATCCTAGCAGAAATACAGAGAATGTTATAGGCACAGAAAAAGTTGCACTGGCAAATGTACAAAACAAATTGCCTTGCAGCTGGCAGCGTCCTGCATCTGGATCCTAATTGCAGGGCCTTCATTCTTTCAAGCCTCAAGCTTCACTAATGTCAACAACACGAATGAATACACCACATGCTAGGATAACTAGATCACATGATCAAAAGGAGGAAAATGAGAATAAAAGATGTATTTTCTCTAAACACCCACCGTGACCTTTAAGAATTATCAAGATGAACCATAAGCAATTAATAGACATAATTATCTTCATTTAGATATTTGATGTGGCTTCCAGGCACTTCCAAGTTTTTGTAAACAGAGCCTTGATCCTAAACACTATTACTTACACTCAAATCCCATTTATTTAAATTAATAGGTGGCAAAAGTCCTTGAGTTCAGTTTTTTATTCTTCTACAAAAGCATTCCATGTATCTGTACTGTACTGCATGTCCTATGGACATATGAGAATACTAAAATAAAGCAATACATTTTTTATCTCAGTGACTTCAAATCCATTGTCTTTGAATAATAATAGAACAGTCAATACTGAATTAACTGATTATAAGCTTTCCCTCAGCTGACCACCCATTCTTGAGCTGCTGATTCCTATCCCAACTCTACTGCTTCTGTTCCCAGTCACCACCAGTCATGTGACTTCCCTCCAAGGTTAAAAGTAACAAAGCTTAATATATTTTATACACATTGAAGATGCCCTTGAACAGTGTCAGAAAGGAGGGGAGAGATACTACTAAATAAAACTGTCTCATTTATGGAAGAAAACTGAGATGAAAATATCATTAAGGACATAACAGAATAACAATACTTCCAGACTGCATTTGGGCCACTAGATGCCTGTACTAAAACCTGTTAATTTAAAAATAAATGAACAAAGACTATGCAGAAATGACTTATTCCACTAAATATATATTTTAAATGTGTCCATGAGATTTAGTCATAGCAAAATGGAAACAATAAGCACAAAAACTGTAGGAAAAGGTAAGTTATCAGATAAAACCTGGCTTCAACTTTAGGAATGTGGGAATATTATAATTCCTTATGGTCTTCAGGACTTACTTCTGTAGCACAGAGAAGATTTGATTGCTAGAGTTTTACTAAATAACTAGCATTTCTGTTTTTCTGATAAAGTTCTGCAGCATCATACATCTTGCACACTCTGTAAGGCCAGAGTAGAAAGTTTTACAAACTTTATTACTTTAAATTTGTGCAATGGAAATGAAATCTAGGAATAAGAAAATAACAGGAACAAGATTCTTAACAAACATAATAATGGCGTGTTTAACAATATATGCCGTTTAACTGAGAAAAAGAACCATGGGACATGAAAACGAGTGTTTTATAAATACAATTACCATGTATTGTGGGTTTAAAAAAATATATTCAAGTTGTAAAAATGGAAAACAATAAATGTTCTGCTAGGAATAGTATCTGTCAACTTTTACACTCCTGCTTTTAGGGGAAAAAAATAAGAGAGCCAAATACAGTAAAGCATTTCTAGTTCTCTAACATCTCTTTTGGAGAGATTGTTCCTTAAAAGGTCACATAGTAGATTGGACTTATTTTTTCCCTCTCCTGTCCAGACAGAAACTGATTGTACCATAACTCTCTGGTACATTGCTATTTTTTTCCCCTTGGGCAGAACAGAGTGTTAAAATACAAAATCTGGTTATTCTGGGAAATAACCAAGGCGGATAGCGTCTAGTACTATTTGGATAAGACGCAACAACCCACCCGGACCCCCTTCCTTCAACTTTACAGCAACTTCCTCGGTCAGTAAAGGAGGCAAACGATTCGGAGAACTGTTATCTTCTATGCTGCGGTTAGCTGCTGTTAAGGCGACCCCACGGCGGCAGCCTAGCGCGCTCCTTGGCGCTAAAGTTGAGAGTTCGAATCCAGAGCAGGGAACAAAACTGCGTCCTGTGTGCCTCCCAGGTTTCTGCTACTTCTCCGGCGCCCGCCCAGCACCCTCTGGCCTCCCTCCGCCCCACCTCAGGTTTTTACTTACCTCGCAGAGACAGCAGCGTAGCCAACAGGACCACCCAAAGTGCCCAGCTCGATGGACCCTTGCAAGTCATGCCGGGCGCGGAGAGGAGGTGTGTGGGCAGCCGCGGGCGGCGCGTCGTTCTGGCCGCCGAAGTCCGACCGAAGCCACCTCTGCTTGAGGGGCGCCAGGTGTTCTCTCCGCAAGCCGGACAGGCAGAGTTCCGAGCCGGGGCGGCTCCCGCTGCAGCAGCGAGCCGCTCCGGCTCCTCCCGCTGCAGCAGCTGCTGCCGCTGCTGTCCCGGGACCAACCGCTCGCACTGCTTGCTCCCCGGGAGGCTCTGGCGCTCCGGAGCCCGGCAGCCCGGGGCCGCAGCCAGACTGCGAGCCGGCTCGAGAGCGCAGCCTGGCGGCTCCCCGAGCTCCTGCTGCAATCGCTGAGGAAGAAGAGCCGCCGCCTTCCTTTGGCCACAGCACGCGCCCTCGCCGCCGTCCCCGCCAGTCTGGCTCGGGCTACCCCAGGGTGGGGTTCAATAACCGGGTTGGGCGGGGGAGGTGCTGGGCCGCTTTCCCCTCTTGACGCAGCGGGAGAGACCCGGGCTTTCCCCGCGCGCCTCCGCAACGGTGAGCCGCTAATTTCCCTGCACCGTTTGGCTTCAAAGTTCAAGCGCGTTCCCTGCCCAAACCGGCACCTCTTCTTGCTGTTGCCGCCCCAACGGCAGCTGAGGCGGCTCACTGGCGGCCCCGGTCAACTCTACGCGGAAAAAAGAAGGGAGGAGAAGGCGCTGTTCTCCTCCTGTCTTTCTTTCTCCATAACGGGTTATCTGAGCTAAAAGAAACTGCTGAAGTTGGAACAATTCTCCTCAGTTTGTATGAAGCTCTCCTAAAAGAGTGACCCGGGATTGCAACCCAGGATCCTTGGCAACGATGAACTTCTGACATCACGCGCAGGCTTGAAAGGTGGACCCGCATTCTCCTTTGTGACATCGCGCACCAGCCCGCTAGGGGCGTGCCGCGGGTTCCAAGAGGTGGTAAAGTCTTAGCAGAAGCGGCGAAGGAGCTTACTTGGGATTGCTAATGGAGAAAAAGGTGGGAGGTGAAAAGGACCTCATGATTAAAATGCTGGGTTTCTTCTATATGTAACGTTGGGTTTGGCCATCGTTCTCGCACACATTTCCCCTTCGGAGAGATTCGTGGAGATGTACCTTCTTGGGGAGTTAATACAGTGAAAAGAAATCCATAAAAATCCTCCTTCCAGGTGTGGTCAGAAATGCAAAAGGGGAAAGGAAGTGCAAGTCATGCTTGCTTGCATCCTGCTTGGCTTACAGATACTGTTTAGTCTTGTGATTGAATAGGGTGTCTAGTATAGCCATGCAACCTGAAACTACAACTAGGCAAAACGTAATAGAGAGGGGAGGAGGGGATATGCCAAGACACTCACCTACAATTTCCCTGCAGCTCCTTAAATAGCTGCATCTTTTCTCAGCATATTTCCCTGCACCCTTTGGATCCAAAGTTCAATTCTGAAGAATAGCTTCAGAGCTGCAAGAAAATCCCAGCAAAAAATACATTTCATTTATGGAATTACCAACCAGGGCTGTGTGCATGCCCATATCTGTATACTGCTCAGCCTTAATAAATAAACATGCCATTACTCTTTTTCCCTACAACAACCCTGTGAGGTGGATTGGGCTGAGAGAGACTGATCCAAACTCTCAGTCTCCTGTTTTCTAGATCAGCACCTTAGCCATTATACCAAACTGGCTCTCTAATTTTATTTACTTATAAACCATAGTTCTGGCTTCAGTTAAATACATTAACCAAGTGTGAGTAAAGCTACTGGATGGGTTTACATGTTAACCAAACATACTACAAAAAACAAACACACAGCATGGCTTATTAGGGTATGTAAACACAGTTTTAAAGTCAACATGGGTACAATAGCTTTAATCCCTTCAGTTCTATCAGATGTGTTAAGAGTAAATTTTGACATCAGATATTTTCTTTCTATGAAGGTGCTCTCAATGATATGGATCCCGTCAAGCAGAATTTCTCACAGACATTTGACACTGTTCATTGTGATAATGGTATGTGTGAGAGCTGAACTTCAAGCTGAATTTCATCTTTCATAAGGAAAGGTGATGCATTGTTTATTGGTTCTTTTTTTTTTTAGAATAATATATAAATCCAGCAAATTGTTGCTTATTTGAACATGGTTTCATTACAAATGTTTGTCAGGTCTCTAGTTGAACCTGTCTAAAGGCTGATTTAGAGTTGCCCCAAATTGCATGTAGATGTGTTTCATACCTACACTGCGAAAGGGTTGATGGTTCAGCGTAGGTTGCAAATGGCTGGAGAGGGACTAGCATACGCATCTCCCGAATCCCAACTTCGCATTGTGTGGAGGTGCACATCCTGAATGCTGATTGGTTGTCCAGCTTCATATTCTTTTGCTGTGGGAATGCCCTCTAGTCAGAGGGTTATATTTGTAGAAATATAAATGGAACACCTATGCAACCATCCTCAAACAACAAACATATATGACCCCTGGCTATGTGCAGTGCACAAGTCTGTTCTACCATTAGAAAAGGGAGTTCATCATCACGTCTCTCAGTAATCGGTTTCACTATCAAATTGCTAAGAAGTTGTTCCTAACAGTCAATCTAGATCTGTCTTTTATAGCAAAATTGTTACTCAGTTGCAGAAAACATATCTTAGCTTCTTCTATGTGACTCCCCTTCAGATAGATATTTGAAAAGTGCTACTGTATGATCTGCTGTCACAATTGTGTTTTCTGGATTCAAAGGAAGTTGTATCTAGTCCCCTGATCATCCTTATTAGCCTTCCTTGTCTTTGTTACAGAAACTGTTAAATTTTCGTATTCAAAGAAAGAGTGAAGTGAAGGTTTCACTCAGGTCCTCAGTTTAGGCAGGAGAAATATTCAAATATGATTGGTTTACAATGTTGTAAGTTGTTTATAAAAAGGCTAGCCTGCCAGCACTGTTTTTCTGGGTTTCAAAGAGAGCTGTCACTGTTTGAATAAAGAGTTGAAGTCACTCCGTGAGTCTCAGTGGTCGCCTTAAGCTCAGAATAGAACACTGGCTACGAAGGTGGCATTCTGAGGAAGACAGAGACGTGGAGCAAAATCCTGCCAGTACAAAGAACCGGACTAGATGAGGAAGTCGTCCATCAAATGACCATCACAAACCTGTTGCATTGGTTGCATCCAAGATGACAGTGCACACACCACCCACCTTATTCGACCCGACCACAGAAAACTGGGACTCTTACATAGACCAATTTGAATGTTTTCTGGAAGCTAATGACCTTCTCGGGTTATCAGACAACCAAAAGAGAGCCATGTTCCTGAGTTACCACGGCTCTGAGGTATTTGAAATGGCCAAAGCCTTGTTGGCCCCTACAGCTGTACGAGCAGTGCCCTGGGTCATCCTGCTAGACACCCTCAAGATGCATTATGCACCAGCACCCTTCATGATTGTACAGCGGCATGAATTTCATTGACGGAATTTCATTTCCTTCCAAGAGGAAGGCGAATCAACAAATGAATTTGTTGCAGCACTCCGATTATTATTATTATTTATTATTTATTAAATTTATATACCGCCCCCTCTCCCCAAGGACTCGGGGCGGTGTACAGCCATAAAAAGAAGCACAATATACAATTAAATGTATATTTAATTGCCATCCACTGAGTTCCGTGACCTAGACAAACTACTGTTGGACAGACTGGTCTGTGGGGTGAGAGATTAAAACCTCCAGCAGCGTTTGCTGGCCAAGCCTAACCTCACATTGCAATTGGCATTAGGTGAGTCCAGAGCAACTGAGAATTCTGCAAAATCAATGGCAGTACTAAAGAAAGAGGTCAAACCATCGACCAACCAAAAAACTGTTGTCGCCCTGCAGGTCCACACCAAACAAGACAGAGAGACTGACGAAGATGATGACATCTATTGCATCAAAACAGGGCAAGACACCAGAACTGAGGTAGATAGGAGAAAGATGTCATATGCCAGCTGTGGAAGAAACCACTCCAGATCAACATGCTGTTTCAAAAAGCCATCTGCTGGAATTGAAGCAGGAAAGGCCATTTGGCGCGAGTGTGCCATGCACACCAATTTGTTAATCCTAGAGAGACTCAATTGTCAGGAAATTCAAATTTCAAATGTAGCCTAGCAAGCAAGGGCAACAGAGGCAGAAATGACAGAGAACCTGAATAGACCCGCACATACCACATGGTCATAGAACAGACAACTACCCAGAGGAAACGGAAACTCCAAGCTACTGCCCTCATTGAGGGATTGCCATGCAAAATGGAAATTGACTTGGGGTCAGCCATAACAGTCATAGCCTGGTGCACCATCAAAAGGTTGGTGCCGAACATTGCAAAGAGAGATCTAATGCATCAGAATCTACAACTGAAAAACTGTCAAGGAAACCACATTCCAATCATCAGAACCATCAAACTCCAGGTGGTTTTTAAGAAGTGCAGAGGAAAATTGGAGCTGATGGTGGTGGATGGTGAATTGCCAAGCCTGCTTGGTCTTGACTGGTTGGAGCCACTTGGAATAGAAGTAACCGGTGTCAATGCAATGCGGACAGCTGATGACTGGAACAATCTGATCAACGAATTTGCTGATGTTTTTGATGGGTTGTTTGGCAAGTACAAAGTACCCCTCTTTTAATATTGACCCCAATATTAAGCCAATCAGAATGAAGCCCCATAGAGTACCATTCGCCCTAAAATCAAAAATCGATTCACAATTGGATAAGTTAATAGCACAAGGGGTACTCGAGCCAGTAGACCATGCAAAATGGGAAACACCCATTGTCACACCTGTTAAACAAGATGGGTCCATCCGTATCTGCATGGATTACAAATGCACGATTAACAAAGCATTACAGCAAAGTGCATATCCAGTCCCAATTGTACAACATTTATTGCATTCACTAGGCATAGGAAATATTTTTGCAAAATTAGATTTGGGCAAGGCATATCAGCAGTTGCCAGTGAACACCGCCACCTCTGAAGCTCAGATGATTGCTACACACAGAGGTACATTCAAATGCAGACGTCTGCAGTTTGGCATGGGCGTCACTCCTAGCATCTTCCAAAGCTTGATGGAAAGATTATTAGTTGGAATCCCTGGGGTTGTGCCCTATTTTGATGATGTTTTAATTTTGGCTAATAATAAAGAGGAACTATTAGCCCAATTAAAAATAGTACTTAGTAGGTTTCAGGAGGCAGGGTTCAAAGTGAAATGTGAGAAATGCCAGATAGCAGTGCCTAGGGTAGAATTTTTAGGATATCTTATTGATGGATCAACGCCCCACAGCTAGTAAAGTCAAAGCTATCAAAGAAGCACCAACCCCAATGAATCGGACTGAGCTCCAGGCTTTCTTGGGGCTATTGAACTTCTATAGCATTTTCCTACAACAGAAGGCAATGATTGCTGAGCCTTTGCACAGGCTCCTCGACAGGAAGGTGACCTGGACCTGGGGCCAGAGGGAAGTGGCTGCTTTTGCCACTGTCAAAAAACTTTTATCATCTGACAGTTTGCTGACTCAATTTTCAGAATCACTACCTACCAGAATTACTACCTACCACACTAACGTGTGACACTTCCCCGTTTGGTGTCAGGGCTGTTTTGAGCCACCGGATGCCTAATGGGTTGGAGGCACCAATTGCTTTTTATTCATGAACCTTATCAGCGGCTGAAAGGAACTATAGCCAATTGGACCATGAGACGTTGGCTGCAGTGGCCAGAGTTAAAAAATTCCATGAATATTTGTACAGATGCCCTTTTGACTTGATTACCGATCACAAGCCACTGTTGGCACTGTTGGCAGGGGATAGGCCAACACCGAACATTTTATTGCCTCGTATGATGAGGTGGACTATATTTCTGGTGGTGTACAACTACAAACTATCCCATCACCCAGGCAAAACTTTGGGAAATGCAGATGCCCTCAGCAGACGCCCATTATCTGACATAGGCTCGGATCCAGCCCCCGTGGCACAGATCCTTCCCATCAAAGACTTACCAAATGGACTAGTCCAGGGGTCTGCAACCTTTAAGACATAAAGAGCCACTTGGACCCGTTTCCGAAGGAAAAAAAAAACCTGGGA
>JAEANM010024802.1:0-11077 GCA_017656035.1 Myanophis thanlyinensis | reverse complement strand
ACCATAATGGTTTTGGCCAAGAGAGAAGAGACAGCCACTGAGAAAATGATGCTGAAGGCTGCTTGTCGCAGAAGGCAAGTGCTTTTTCTTGGCTGTCCAATGAAGAGGAAGGAAGACAAGAAGGAAAGCAGGAGGGAAATGAGGAGCAGGTATGACAGGTCCCGGTTGTTGGCTTTGACTACTGGAGTTTCCATGTACTTAACAAAGATGCTTAAAGCAAAGCATGTGCTCAAAGACAAAAGTAAAGCAAAGGAAGTAAGGATGATCCCCAAATCTTCTGTGTAGGATAGGAAGATGATCACCTTAGGAACACACTGAATTCTCTCCTTGTTAGGGTGTTGATCATCAGGGCATCTCTTACAGTGTTTGGCATCTGCAAAGAAAAATGCAATACTCATCTTCTTCACTACTATGGAAATCTTTTAGAAATAAAGAGGTTAACCTTATGTTGGATTACATTATAAAATATGGAATTGAATTGTTTTTCAGAAACTTTGATTATGCTGAGTGTGGGGAATTTCTAAGAGAATAACTTGGTAATATTGGGAATACTTTTATTTTAGATATTAAGGAGTGATTTTATGATCTATGGCCTTCATAGAAAAAGGGCAATTTCTCAAACAAGCAAAAAAAATTGATGAAACCATTGACTCAAATTTTCACAAAATTTCTTCTCTTTAAATTAAATGTTGAAATGGGTGGAAAAGAAAAATGCATATTATATAAGATCCAATTGAAAAGAAAAAGGACAGTTTACAGAAAGCAACAGCAGACTCCTCTATTTTATACCAAATTAAAACTTTATATTAGGAAGTTTCCATATTAGGCAATATAACTACAGATAGTCCTCAATGTATGACCACTACTGAGCCTAAAATTCCATTGCTAAGCAAGGCAGTTGTTAAGTGTGTTTTGGTCCATTTTATAATCTTTTTTGCCATACTTATTAAGCAAATCAATGCAGTTGTTAAGCAAGTTTGTCTTCTCACATTTATTGTGCTTGACTGGAGCTGGCAAATGGTGAACACATGACCCCGGCAAAGTGTAACCATCACCCACCTTCCTGAGTGGAGATGGTCCCTTCTTCACAAGGAACACACCTGTAACAGCAAACTGGCTTCATGGAGTCCAGCAACCTGACAAATCCAGGTAGGCAGCTATCCACACACCGAGAACTTGGCAGGGGCTGAAGATAAAGAAAAGGAGAATTCAGTGAAAAAGGTGGAGCTGATGTCCCTATGAAAAGTGAGGTAAAACAGAAGGATCCAAGCAAATTTCTGTCCCAACTTTTCATTTTCTGCTTCTAAACTTGCAAGTGATTCAACACCGTTGGCTGAAAATAAGGAAACCTGAGAAAAATAATCTGGAAAATCAAAGATGAAAGTGAACAAAAGGATTAAGTCTTAATATCAGAAAAACAAAGATAATGACAAAAGTTGTCTCAGCTTCAATAGGCAAGGTGTTCCACTGGTTAACTGATATCACTGTGAGAAATTTCTCCTTAGTTCCAGGTTGTTTCCTGATTAGTTACCATCCATTGTTTCTTGTTCTGTCCTTTGTTGCTATAGAAAATAAATTGACCTCTTCCTCTTTATGGCAGCCCCTCAAATACTGGAATACTGCTATCATGTCACCCCTAGTCCTTCTTTTTTCTAGACTGGCCGTACTCAGTTCCAGCAACTGTTCTTCCTATGTTTTAGTCTACAGACCTTTAATCTTACACTTGGGCAAGAAAAACCCAGGCTTAATAGCAGTAACTGTGGGAGAGATATTGGAGTCTTAATGGACAACCAATTAAATAGGAGCTTGCGGCATCAGCCAAAAAAGCCAATGCAATCCTAAATTGCATTAATGGAGGGATACAGTCAAGATCAAGTGAGGTACTAATACCACTCTGTAAAGCCTTAGTAAGATGATACCTAGAGTACTGCATACAATTTTGCTCTCCACACTGTAAAAAAGATGTTGAGACTCAAAAAAGCGTGCAGAGAAGAGCAACTAAGATGATTGGGAGACTGGAGGCTAAAACATATGATGAATGGTTGCAGAAACTGGGTCTGGGTAGTCTAGTGAAAAGAAGGACCAGGGCAGACAGGATAGCAGTGTTATAGTATTTGAGGGGTCGCCATAGAGATGAGGGGGTCAAGCTATTTTCCAAAGCATCTAAAGGTCAGACATGGAATAAAGAATGGAAACTGAACAAAGAGAGATTCAACCTGGAGATAAGGAGAAACTTTCTCACATTGAGAACAATGAATCAATGGAGCAACGTGCCTTCAGAGGTTGTGGGAGCTTCACCACTGGAAGCTTTCAAGAAGAGACTGGACTGCCATCTGTCAGAAATGGTGAAGGGTGATCTTGGCCAGGGGATTTGGACTAGATGACGTACAAGGTTCCTTCCAACTCTGTTAATCTGTATCTGTATTTAATCATCTTTGTTGCTCTTCTCTGCACTTTTTCTGACATCTCAACATCTTTTGTAGTGTGCTGACCAAAAGAGGATCCAGTATTTGAGGTTGGATCTTACTAAGGTTTTATAAAGTGGTACTAATATTTCACCTGATTTTGATTCTATACCTCTGTATATGCCCACTATTTCAAATTGGAATTTATTCATTTGATTTCTGTAAAATATAAGTGGGAATAGGTATTGAGTTTTACAGAACTCCTTGGTTTTTTGGGGTTTTTTCTTTCCTTTTCATCGTAAAAATGTAGAATGAGGAGAAACTAGCTCACATTCAACAAAATATCTCAATGTACTTTTATATGCCCACCTAAGTAGCAGCATCTAGGAAAGTTTGCCTTTGTGAAGAAGCTGGATAGGATTAACTCTCATCAGGATCTCAATGGAAGAAAGCAAAAATTACTTCTGTACTCTTCCAGAATCTCTCTGTGAAATCATCTATAGTCAAGAAGGTTTTTCCCCCTGTTTTCTTGAGTGAGATGTTGGCTCTGATAACAAACATCAGTGAAGTTGGGGAAGGTCCTAAGATCCAAATATTTCCACGGAAGCTAACATGTTCTGTCCCATAGCACATGATAAACACTTTGGGGACAGGAATGTCTAGGCTATCTCCAAAGAGCTGTGTTCTTACATCTCTGGTTTGGCGATGGCTTTAACAAACAAATCATAAAAGGAACCCTGAATTCTATAGCTGAAGGGATTCTTTTGGCACACTTGAGAAGCTAGGTTGGGAAAAAAGAACTGAATTTAAACAAGATATACAACATGTCAAATAAAAGACATTATATACCCTACCACATCAACTTCTGTGGCCCTTCTGATTATATCCTGGTCCATTCTGAACTTGAATTTGCCTTCTGAGCATCCCTCTCTTTCCAAACTCCCAACTTTCATTTTGTAAAGAGACCAATTGGGAAACCTCACCCAGTACACAATGTCAAAGTCAGCAGCCAGGTCCCCTTTCTCATCCAAATAGATTCCTTCTATGGAATTATTGTAATATTGGGAGATGTGCAGGAAAGGGTGAAGCTAAAATAGCAAAGAGAAATGAGTAGGTCAAATAAGAAAGTGGAATTGAGATATGAATTCTACTGATTCCACAGATATCTTCTCTGTAACTAAAGGCTTGGTTAAGGGGCTAAGGACAATTCCTCCAGAACTAATCTGATGAGCTTTCCAATCATCCTTGATCTGGAACCAACCAATGATGGTCTGGTATTTGTCTCTCCTCTCAGTCATTTCCTAGTGACTTGACCTCCCTTCCAGGTCATGGGTGATTCAGCATGATAGGTTTGGGACACCTGGAAGCTGCCTTCAGATGGTTTCATAATAAAGAATGTGAGGCTACTTTAGCACCAATGCAGCTAAACATGACTGATGACTTTCTCACTCATGGACTGATGATGAAGAGGACATTATGGGAAAAGGCACAAAGAAGTTGAAGAAAAAGAAGGGCATATATTTCAGATAGATTAGATGTGAAATAGGAACTAGCAGAGAAGATGTTGGTCCAGGAGATGGGAAAGGTGGCTATTTGTTCCCCCTCAACTATAGAAGCTTCCTTGGTGACTGAGCTGGTCCTTCCTTCTCACCCTAAAGTGATTTAGTTTTAATGCTATGTAGACAAAAATCATTATAATACAAGGTAGTAAAAAAGGAAAATTAAAAGGAACAGCTTCAACATAACAATTGTTCTTCAAAATTTCCAAACTAAACAGTGGGATTGTGTCGTCTAAGACAGCTTACAGAAAAGGAGATTTATCTAAATGGATGTTCTTAAAGGAAATGAGTGAAGATAACCCTCAGTCAGATACTAAATAAGTGCTTATATTAATTTAATCGCAAGCTGTAGAAGCTCTGTCAGTTGAAGATGAATCTGGACACCATATAATTCCTCATCTTCATACAATCAGATAAAAATAAAATTAAACGTAATACTTGGTCTATGCTAAATCTCCATAAAAAGACCTAAAATTCCAGAATGGGAGACTGGATTCTCCCCTTCAGCAGAAATCTTTGTGATGAAAAAGGAGAGTACCTGCCAAGGCTTCAGTCTTTGAACTCCTGATCTGTCTCCATTCTTAGTGGCCCTTCGCTGGGACTGGTGAACATAAGCTGCATGTAAAGCATGTGCAGCTGTCCAGACTGTGTGGTAAATGTGGTAGCCATCCAGGGATAGAATCCTTTCCCTCAACTCTTGAGACATTGGCCTCCATTTTTCTTTCTCTCTGCACCTTGCCCAGCCTTTCACAGATGGGGCGTGCTTTGAATAGGAACACAAATAGATTTCATCCACATATCTCTCAGTAAAAGTCTCAAGTTGTTCATCGCAATTTATTTTTTTATGTGTGCGACTAAGAAAAGAAAAGATGCGGTAGCTTTTTTTATTGAAACTTGGAGTCAATGACATCCGAAAAGTGAGGTCCCAAATAGATGTTATGATCCAAACGTTCCCTACAACATATCCCTTCTTGCTTATCAGGAGATACGGTGTAGATGCAAATCCACCTATGAAGGTTTGAACCTCAGCATGGTAAATAAAGATTTTAACTTTTCTATATAAAAGTCCAGCATCCTTCTCCTTATAATCAAACTTATTTTCTGAAATGGTCAGTGTAAAAGCAACACAAATACCATTCTGGTCAAGTATAGGTGTGAAGAGTCTCAGAAATTTCTCTCCATTTTCGGTATCTGGAGCAAGTAGTGCCGTCAATGTCCACTTGAAATACTGAAGGATTTTAAGGATCCCTAGATACTGATTTGTTTCCGTAGGAAAAGTGGAGTAAAAAAAAGGGAATTGTTTTCTGTCCCTCAAAACCAGGGGAGGGAAAGTGGAACGGACCTGAAAAGAAGATTAAATGAGTGTTGTTTATAGGAAAGAAATGTATATTCATAAATGTCAATGTGATACTAGGTCAATGCTTATATATGCCCATATTTAAATATTTAAATTTCTAAACCGCCACTCTCCTGAGAAGGTACTCGGGGCGGTATACAACCATCCAAAAAATAAGGTAGTGACCAACAACAATTAAAAACAGATTTAAAATATAAAATTAAATGGTTAGAAATTATAAAATTATAAAAATTTAAAATTTAAATTTTTAAAAAAACCAATTAACCCCAAAATTAATGCTAGGCCAGACCGGCCTGTTGAAACAAATGGGTCTTTAATGCGTGCTGGAAGATCCGCAGGTCTGTGATGGTCTGGATCTCAGGGGGAAATTCATTCCAAAGGGAGGGTGCCCCCACAGAGAAGGCTCGAACCCTCGGGGTTGCCAGACGACAACGTCCAGGCAATGGAACCCCAAGGAGACCCGCCCTGTGGGAACGCACTGGCTGGTGGGAGGCTGATGGTGGCAACAGGAGGTCCCGTAAATGAAAATAAAATACAGATATTTTGTCAATATTAATCATGTTCCAATTGTCAGTGTTATGAGCACTATAATCACTTGACTTTCATCAGAATAAAAAATAATGAATATAGAATAAAATTAAAAATTGAAAGAACAGCATACTGTATATCACAGTATTTATTTTACAATAATCGTTTTGGTCTTAAGGTAAATTACTTGCTATTGTAATTTCTCTCATGATTTTTCATGATATATATACATATCTATTTGTTTGTTTATCTGTTTGCATGTGTATACACAGATATGAATATGAAAAAGAATATGGATTATTTTTGTACCTGCTAAATAAAAAAAAAGCAAAATTAGTAATACTGAAATAGGAAATGATTAAATTTAAAAAGTAGCAAAAAGTAATTAAAAATAGGCAGAAGAAAAAGAATCTGTTGATTTTATAAATACATTCCTTTTACATATCTGCCAATCTCCAACATTAATAAACTTTTAGCCCCCTCCTCTGTACTTAAATTAATCTGTAAATTATTATACATGCCCTGCTAGATGACATTATGTACAGATGGGAAATATTCTTGCTTAAATTTAGTTTAACTTCTGGTGTGTATAAATATTGTTAAATTGCTGTTTGTTTGCCAAGACTGAATTCCCAAACATGGTGCAGTCAGAACTGTGTTTTTATTCCAAGCCTTGAGCAGAATTGATTCCTATTGCTGCATCGTTTCTGTCCATTTTTTCTGGTATGGATGTTCCAAAGAAGACAGGCAAGATAGCCCCCCAACAGTGCTCCGAAACTTCTCCTCCTGCACAGTAGAAAGCATCCTGACAGGCAACATCACCACCTGGTTCGGAAACAGCACCATACAGGACAGGCAAGCACTACAGAGGGTGGTGCGCATAGCAGAGTGCATATCCGCACCAAGCTCCCTGAACTACACTCCATATATGACAAACGATGCCAAACCACAGCCAGGAAGATAATGACGGACCCCAGCCACCCCAACAATGGACTATTCGCCATGATGCGGTCAGGAAGATGCCTCCGTTCCCTGAAAGCCAACACATTGAGACTAAGGAAAAGCTTCTTCCCACAGGCAGTATGGACCCTAAACCATAAACTATAACAACCCCTCTCTATCACCCCCTAACTTATTCTCCTACCCTGTCTATACTAGTACCTCTTTCTCTACTACTATGGTCACAGGTCAGTTGCATACACATTTCACTGCATTTCATACCATGTATGACTATATATGTGATGAATATAATTTGATTTGATTTGATTTTGATTTTGATTTGAGATAGAACTTCCCTACTCAAACACTGCAGCTTTCACACTGCAACCTTCACCACCATAACCCTGACAATTTTTCTTCCCCAAATAGCCCATGGGATCCTCCAATCTAAACAAGAGCCCTGGTACAAGAATCTCATGCAATTCATATCTAAGTCAGATTCTTGAACCTTCTTCCCCAACTTTTGGTGCACATCACAGCCATTGAGGAACCTGTCCCCTTTGAAGCAGTCAAACCTGTGATCTACCTGAGCGATCTTGTAGAGATTCAGCAAACTTGAGATATGGATGGACATGTCTACACTGACTCCTTCAACCACCATCAGAGTGTTTTTCCTCTTTCCACAGCTGTAATTGGGAACATCTGCCTCTCCCTTTGATAGCAGATCCAGCAAAGCCTCTGAAGTTTGTTTTGTGGTGATACCAGTGTCATAAATATTGTAGCCCAAGGTGATATTGGGTAAGATTTGGGGGGTTTGGTTAATCTCCTCAAAGGCAAGAAGGAAGGACATTTCTCTCCAGTGCTCGGTGAAGCTTCGCCTGGAAATATGGGTACATTTCATTTTCTACCTACATTCCATCAGAACAACACATTTAAAAGTTTCTCTTGGTTGTAATAGTAATAAATACCTATCAAAAAACCTCTGCGTCTAATTTCTTTGGCATATTTAAAACCCAAATGGGATGATCCTTCAAATTTCTAGGTTCTATCATATAACAAGACCTAAAATGGACATCTAATATCAAAAATGTCATCAAAAAAGCACAACAAAGAATGTTCTTTCTGCGTCAACTCAGGAAGCTTAAACTGCCCAAGGAGCTGCTTGATCCAGTTCTACAGAGGAATTATTGAGTCGGTCATCTGCACCTCTATCACTGTTTGGTTTGGCTCTGCAACCCAACAAGACAGACACAGACTTCAGAGGATAATCAGAAATGCAGGAAAAACAGTTACTACCAACCTGCCTTCCATCCAGGACCTGTATACTGCACGAGTCAAAAAGAGAGCTGGGAAAATATTTAAAGACCAGTCACATCCTGGACATGGATTGCTTCAACTCCTACCCTCAAAATGATGCTAAAACGACTGCACACAAGAACGGTTAGACACAAGAACAGCCTTTTTCCCGAACACCATCACTCTGCTAAACAAATAATTGCCTCAACACTATCTCACTATTTATTAAGTCTGCATTACTGTTGTTCTCATTGTTCCATCACCCACATACCCCACTATGACTATAACTTGTTGCTTGTATCCTTACGATTTATATTGAGAATTGTCTCTAGTATTATTTGATTGCTTATTTGTACCCCATGACTATCATTAAGTGTTGTATCTTGTGATTCCTGATGAATGTACAGTTTCCTTTTATGTACACTGAGAGCATATTCACCGAAGACAAATTCCTTGTGTGTCCAATCATACTTGGCCAATAAAGAATTATCTTCTATTCTATTCCATATTCTATGATTTACAGCTATCAAAATGTCATTTTGTCTCACTGCAAATATATTCAGTAGTTTCCAAGCCTTCACTTGCAGCCGGACATCTTCTCTGGTGAGGAAGAGCCAAATAGCCCTACAGTGGAGCAGTCAGTATTAGACCCTGGGAATCTAACAAACCGAAAATAAGTCATTTCAGAATCATCCTCCATCCACCTAACCCCCTTACCCAGCAAGTGCTTTGCTAACTTAAACAATAAGCCCTGCTACTCAGAAGAGACACTTACATCTACCCCAATCTCTTTATTCTCCGGTCCTCAATTTTTTTTCTATCTAGACATTCAGTGTTTAACTTTACTGTAGAGTTGGTTCTAGTTCATTTCAGAGTAGCTGCAATGGACAAAAATTTGGTTAGACTAGTATATTTGATCACAGCAAGCATAAATCATTCATTTATTGCCATTCCACCCTGGGTGCAGAATTTACGTGCAATATAATAAACCTGCAGATGGCTCTCAGGCTCTTCTGACTGAGAGAAAGTAAATTCCTTCGTCTGAAATCTATTTTTGTAGTCTGGAAATCTGGAGAGACAAGGAAAGGGAATCTGATAAGGGACAGACTGCCCAGTTAAGGGATGTCTGAAGCATTTTAAGTTTAGGAATACAATGTTCTTCCTCAATATGAAGGAAGTAACGGAGAACATATATTGCAAAAATATTAACCAAGCGGTTTTTAATACTTGCATGAAGGGTAAATATAAAACCTTGGAAAGTACAAAAGGGATTTCCAGCTGTCCTTTAACCATTAATTAATCAAGACAAACACACATGGAATATTGGAGTAATTTCTTTCCAGGTTTCTTCCTCTGAGCTAAGTTCCCATTGATGATATGAGCTATCAATAGACTCCCCTCATATATTTGTTTACATGTTACATTCCTTCTGTAACAATCTTACAGCACAATATCTCACACACAAGAAATGGATACCTCTATCAGACCTAAGGACTTACAAGGGATAATCAACAATGGGATCTGTGTCAAACGAAAAGATTAAATTATCATAAGCAATTTTGAAATTAGTGATCCTGCTGATGAGATACTCTCCTGGTCTGTAAAAATTCAGTAGCTTTACTTCGTCTGGTTTCAAATTCAAGGGACATTTGAACCTTAGTAACCCACAAATTATATGGATCAAAAGCAGAAGAATAATCAGCATAGATGGCATGTTAGGAAGAATTGTTTGTTCTCATCAAATATGTCTATAGCCAACCAAGGACTATATTTTCTGTGATTTGTTTTATTCAAGAGCTCAGCCAGCATTTTATATTTGAAGGAGATGAAAACAACTTCTCACTAGATGCATCCTTTAGAGCCATTAATGGCAAAATGCATTAAAACACTCAGACTTTCTGGAATAAGTTATCCAATCACGTTGTTCATAACTCTGTTGTTTACACTGAAGGCAATCACTGGGGAAATCAGCAAGAAGTCAAGGAAATGTGACTAACTGTAATGGGAATCATTCCCTCTGCAATGTCCAAAGCTCTGAGTGACCTCATGGGCTAAAACGCAGCTGGAAAACTTGCTGATGCAATTCTTACAACCCTCAACTTTTTCAGTGATCCATCTTAATAAGAATTAGGACCCTGAGATTTCTCTTAGTTATGCAACAACAGAGTAAACTTTCTTACACTAGTGTGTTAGAGGAAGCCTTCCAGAGGTCCCACAGGAAGGACTAAAAGATGGTGGATTTCATTCTCCACCCGTCAACAAGAGACTTTCCAGTGAACAATGTGGAGAACATGAATGAATATAAATGTCTGAAAATGGTATTATAATGTATGGCACTATATAATATTATTGCTATGTTATATTCTAATACAGGATAAATACAAGCTTCATTGGAAAGCATATTTATAAACCCAAGCAGCTCGTAATTTGATGGATGATGCAAATTGATTTATATAAAGGAAAAAAATAAAAAAATTAATATAGAAAATAAGATCCAAATCTTTTAACTGAAGCTACTATATTCTGTTCTGTACCACATGATAAACACTTTGGGGACAGGAATGTCTCAGTAATCTCCAAAGAGCTGTGAGGAACATCTCTGGTTCAGCCATGGATTTAACAAACAAGTCTTAAAAGGAACCCTGAATTCTATGGCTGAAGGGGTCCTTTTGGCACACATTTGAGAAGCTAGGTTGGGAAAAAAAAGAACCAATTTTAAACAAGATATACAATATGTCAAATAAAAGAAATTATATACCTTAGCTCATCAACTTCTGTGACCCTTCAGATTGTAAGGAAAAGGAAGAGAAGGAATATTACATGGTCTGGAATAACCTATACAGATGGATAGATCAAAAATATATGAATGAAAGATAAGGACTGTAAATAGTTATAAGGTACATACGTCACAGTGTGGTTAAAGTGTTCGTTATTGTGTAAATACTTTTAAAAATTAATAAAAGTATTTAAAAATGAAAAATAAAAAAAATAAA
>JAEANM010024801.1:0-11077 GCA_017656035.1 Myanophis thanlyinensis | reverse complement strand
TGCTTTCCATGCAGAATGTGACAGCATTATGGAAATTTTAAGTTAAGTAAAGATGACTTCTACCAAGGAAAGCCACATCTGCACACTGTAAGATTCTACCAAAAGTAAAGTAATTTTTAGTCATTTATAATACTGTGGAATACATAAGTATGATTAAAATTATTTTGCCTTATATCTCAATGTATCTCTTTTAGAAAATTAAATAAAAGGGGAAAAACATACTGCAAAGCTATCTTATTGAAAATCAAAATTGAGATCTATCATCCTCAAAAGAGAAATAATGCAATATGACAAGCAATAATCAGATTTAGGCAAAAAGGGAATTGTATACTATTTATAAATGGAAGAAAAATGTTTAACAAGGGAAAACAATAAACTCTACTGCTGTACGGTGCAATAAATTGAGGTTTTATACACTATTATCCAAATGCAAAGGCTAACTGATGATTGACCTGTAAAATTATCAAATTTCTGTCTGTAGAAACTATAGCAGGATACCATGAAGAAATGAAGAAACTCACATTTCCTCCAGTATTAAGTAGCTGGTAGAATATGGGAGCTATAAATTCAAAGTCTACACTTTACTATGGAAGATGATGGGGTCTGTGTGCCATTTGCTAGTCCAGTCACCCTCATTGGACTCTGGGGGAAACTGGATGAACAATTACTGTATATTCTGTCTTGAGTTCTGGAAACTGATAGACACTCAAATCAAATCAGTGAGGACCATGCAAGTGGAGAAGTGTTGAGTCAGAATCTTTACTGAAAAACCTTCTGAGCAGCTATTACTTTGAGGCACCTCAAAGTAATCATACAGAATACAGATTCTGAAGATGATTTTGTAATCTCAAAGTATGAATGACTTTGTAAAGTTTATATATACTCATTGAATTTAGCTGGAAATAACTAGGGTCTAATGAAGATCATATGGAATTTGTGTAATATATTTTAATGTCCAGTTTCAGTCAATACTTATGGTGCAATTTTTATTCTCACTCAGTTAGTGTGATTGAATAGCTCCACATATGATACTAATAATATTAAAAGAAAGCAAAAGTAGTAATGGCTGCTATGACATTTAATGCAAGCTGGGGAACAGACTTATTTTATTTTCTGACAGAATTTCTACTAAGACAAGAGATGGCTTTTCAACACTTATCTTCATATATAAAAGAAAAAGAAATGCAAAACAATATATTTCACAATTATGTCATAGATCTACAGTAGTTTGAAGTATCTTGAGAAATAAACACAGTGAGAGTGGGAGAAGTTAGAAAGACAAGAAAGAGAAACAAATAACATTAACTTCATGATGTCATCTGAAATCATGGAATTGCAATAATTTTGAGTAGATTTGGTTTGCTACCTAGTTTGTTATGGTTTGCTTTCCTGGTTATATATAGGAAATAAGAACACATGAACCTTGCTGGTCTTAAGAGTGCATATTACATAAAATATGTTAAATAGAATATGTGTTTCATTTTTTCGTATGTTCAAAAACAAAGGCATGCCCTCCCCAAGCCTATAAGAACCTCCTCTGATTATCTTTATAGAAAACTGACAGTAGCTTGTTGTCCAAAATGATGTCAATTCTCTTCTAACATGAACTGCGTATTGTGCGTAAATATATGAAGATGTGAGACCATAAGCATCTTTAGGATGAACTACAATATGTAACTTCTTCATAAAATAACTATAATATGTGTCTTCTTCATAAAATAAAGTAACTCTTCCTTTACCCCTTCATGCTTGCTCCTTCCCTATTACTGTTATTAATATTTTGCCATTTAAGGATGATTCCTATTTAAAAATACATAGTGTTATTTTCTTGAGGTCAAAGTAGGACAGCAGGCACATGTTAGAATAAGAAAGATACACAATGCAAGCACAAACCCCAATAAAGCACATTTGGAAATAAATAAGCAGTTAGCTGTTCAAGAAAATATAGGGAAAGAGAGCAGCATACTTAGGGTAAGTTAATGTCTTTTGCATAGAAACAACTAATTACATTTTCCCCATGTGTGCATAAAATATATGTGTGTTTATTTGCAAGGGTAGGAAGAGGGAAGCCATGGGAAAAGTCATAAAACAAAAACAAAGGTTGGGGCATTTTTAATTTTTTTCTCTATGATACAGTTGTCCTTGGATCCCCTAGGCCCGTGATGGTGAACCTATGGCATGGGTGCCACAGGTGGCATGCAGAGTCATCTTGCTAACTTACCTCCAGCTGAGCATGCACATGCAATTGCGCATGCATGCATGCGCAATTGCAGAGACCCAGCTGGTCTTTGGGCGTCTGCTGTGCATGAGTGCGATTGAAGCAGGAAATCCAGCTGCTCTTTGGAGCTCTCCTGCACATGCACACGCGATTGCTCATGTGTGTGTGAGTGCCTGTGCACAGCATGCATGCATTGCACATACAAAAGCTGCATACATGTGTAGATGGTGAGGTTGCACATGCAGCGCACGTGGAGGAACCGCACACAAGTGCGGATGGCACCCGCAAAGCATGTACTTTTCGGCACTCGGTAAGTAAAAGGTTCGCCATTACTGCCCTAGGTGAAGAATTGTGGTAGAAAACATAATTTTCAATGTTTCCATTGAACAGAGAGAGGCCTTCAGTGGAAGAACAAGCAGGTTTATTTGCTTCACTGACCACTAAAGATTTAGCAACATCATTTTATCAGTCATTAGTCTTTATGCGTATTACACTATGCCTTTGGATAAAGTATTATACAATTCAAACCAATCTTTATACTGACTTTCTTTCTTTTTAATTAGTCCATTAATAAATAGCATAGAGGTAGTCCTCCATTTAGTGACCGTTTGAAGTTACAACAGCACTGAAAAAGTGACTTATTTTTCACACTTATGGCCACGTGATTTACATTCGGATGTTTGACGACCGACTCACAATTATGATGGTTGCATTGTCCCAAGGTCATGTGATTCCCCCTTTTGCAACCTTCTGACAAGCAAAGTCAATGGAGAAACCAGATTCACTTAACAACCCTGTTACTAATTTAATAACTGCAGTGATTCACTTAACAAATGTGGCAAGAAGAGTTGTAAAATGGGGCAAAA
The DNA here is from genome assembly GCA_017656035.1 of Myanophis thanlyinensis. Classification (NCBI taxonomy): domain Eukaryota; kingdom Metazoa; phylum Chordata; class Lepidosauria; order Squamata; family Homalopsidae; genus Myanophis; species Myanophis thanlyinensis. The sequence continues at coordinate 7,993 of JAEANM010024801.1, read as the reverse complement.
CTCACTTAATACATTTTTCACTTGGCAACATAAATTTGAGGGTCAATTGTGGTCTTAAATTGAGAACTACCTGTATGTCTCAAAAATACTAGAGACATAATAAAACAAAAAGTAGTTGATACTGAGATATTCTTTTTTTTTATAATTACGTATGTTTTGCTTGATTCTGTCTACCACCTTAACGTACATTTTAGTTGCTAAACAAAGAGTGGCACTGTATGTATTCTGTGATTTCCAAACTGCTTTCCCCAAACATACCACATGGCACAGGGACAGAATGCGGCCTCTTGAAAATCACAAATTTAATTTGTAAAATATAGGGTTATGATTTACCAGTGATTAATTGTGGTCTGCATACCAGTAAACTGGAATAACTACGTATGGCTATCTGTTTTGTGTACTTATCAGACAGCCTGATATATAAACAGGCAGAAATACTAAAAACTGGTGTGGCGAAACGATATTGAAGCTGCAGAATGGGCTTTTTTTTCACACTGTAAAGTTCTCATGCAAGTAAAAAGCTTCTTGGTACGAAGGCCATAGGAATTCTTCTCTGCTTACATTTTAAGGGTATCCCTATTTATTTATCATTATCAAGCCAGAGGGCTTAGCATCTTGCAGAATTCTGTATTAATGGGATTATGTTCACAATTCTCAGAAGATTGTAATAAATAACAATGCAATCCTACTCACATATATAAAAGTGAGACCCACAGAGTTCCACAGTTCCAGCTGTTAAACACCTGAAGAACTAAAAATTAATTCAAAAGCATTCCACAGTTTCTCAGGTTTGGGAATATTGGTCATAGTCTACTGCTTATCTATTAGCAACATTTTTCTAGAAGAAATTCATGTTTTGCTAAATAGGGAATAGCTTGGGGTGGATTTATTAAAACTATTCTTTTCAGTTCACAATGGCTTCCAACCCTATAGATTACCGTAAGGAGTAAGCAAAAAGGAAAAAGAAAAAAGAAAAACACAGCTAGTAGCATCACACTTGCATTTCTTACTTTTCTGCAATTTAAGTCTATTCCACTAAAAAACATATCGACTTGTGTATTTATAATGTGCACAGGTTTGTGTACTTTGTCATGCCCCTCCCCCAAAAATGAATTTAAGACAGCATTTCCTAATGATAAAATAATAGTGATATACAGGTAGTCCATAATTGAGTCCAAAATTTATGTTGCTGAGTGAGACATTTGTTCAGTGGGCTTTGCCCCATTTTATGACCTTACTTGTCACTCTCAAGTGAATCACTGCAATTGTTAAGTTAGTTAAGTGAATCTAGTGAATCTAGTTAAGTGGATTCTGACTTTGCTTGTCAGAAATTCACAAGTGTGAAATAATCATAAGTCCATTTTTCAGCGCTGTTGTAACTTCGAACCATCACTAAATGAACTATTATAAGTTGAGTACTACTTATAAAGACCCAGCTTTTCTTTCCTTCCACCCATTTTAAACCAGTGATGCAGAACATATAACATACTGTACGTGTCAAAGATGATACATCACGGATGTCAAATTCAACACCTGCAGTCCAGATCCGGCCCACGGGGTGCTTAGATCTGGCTTGTGGGACCGCCCTAGAAACAGCAAAGGACTGGCCTGCTGTGCCTCTGCCAGTGAAAACGGAGCTCAGAAGGGCGATTTTCCATCCATTTCAACCGCAATGGCGATCCATTGGCAGAGGGCTGCAGGAGGCCATCGCAGCAAAAAACTGAGCTTCGATGACTGATGTCAAGCTGGCTACATCCATCCTGGCCACGCCCATGCCGGTCACTCTCTCCCTCGGACCCCCGAAGTCAAAAACAACCTTGATGCGGCCTGCAATGAAATCGAGTTTGACACCTCGGTGATACATCATGACATTTTAAGTGATACCTCAGAACTGACACAGTCACTATTCTCAAAAACACACCCCATTCATGCACAATCTTCAGAGACTGCGAAGACAGCACAAGAATGGGCTGTGCTCTTGCAGAGCCTCTGGACCCTCCAAAAATTATATGAAAATAGGGTGTGGTTTCCCTCAATTTTTGGAGGCTGCAGAGGCTGCAAAAGAGCCTTCTGCAAAGCTGCTTCAGGAATGAGTCTTGCACAACCCAGAGCTGCCAAGAGAAGGAGAACACTGCCTGAAAATAAGCAGCACATGGGAGATCCTGGGGATCACACACATAACCAGACTATATCTTTTTTTAAAAAAAATAAAAATAAAAACTATGTAAAGAATTGTTTGTCTTTGGTTGGGGATGAGGAGTGTGACATGCCAGTAGAGTTAAGTTAGGCATTTTCCAAATTTTTTGATACATATCCAGTTCTGGGTACCACAGTCTAAAAGAAACAATGGCAAATTGGCGTGAGCTACAAGAAAGGTTGTTAAGAAGGTATAGAAATTGGAAGCTCTGTGAAGATCTCTTAAAAGAACTGAATAGGTATAAGTCACAGAAGAGAAAAATAAGGAGTGATACAGGTAGTCCTTGACTTACAATCATTCGCTTAGTGACAGTTGAAATTTACAACAGCATTGAAAAAAGTGATTTATGACCATTCTCACACTTACAGCCATTGCAACATCTTCATGGACACCTGATCAAAATTCAGGTGTTGGCAACTGGCATGGATTTATGACAGTTGCTCTGTCCCAAGGTCATGTAATGACCATTCGTAACCTTCCCAGCCACCTTCCAATAAGCAAAGTCAGTGAGTTGAGCCAGATTTTCTTAACAATCACATGATTCACTTAAGAATTTCAACAATTCTCCTAAACCTAGTAGCCAAAAAGGTCAAACTGTGGGGCAAAACTCCCTTAACAACTGTCTTGTTTAGTAGAAATGTTGGGCTCAGTTGTGGTTGTAAGTTGAGAACTATCTATATAATGGTGATGTTCAAATTTCAAAGGTCTGTCAACGCGTGGGCTTTTTTGTCCCTCCAGGATCAATTAATTACAACTACAGAAAAATAGATTAAGGTTTGAAATTGGGAGGAATTTCCTGAAGATTAGAGTGTCAAGCAATGGAATTGGTTTACTCACCAAGTGGTATATTGCAACCCCTGGAAGTAATCAAACAGAGGTTGGTTAGACATCTATCCAAAATGCCTTAGTAGATTCCACATCAAGAAGGACTTTCAATTAGATAACTTCATAAAGCCAACTATGTGAACATTTCAAAGGTCCAGCCCTGTTATACCATTTCCAGTGAAACAATTTTGTTCACTGCCCTCCTGGTTGATAAATATAAAAATCTGGGTTCCTTCCCCTATCCTAATCTAAATGACTTAGTTCAGGGGTCAGGAACCTTTTTGACTCAGAGAGCCATGAAAGCAAAATATTTGGAAATTTATTTCAGTAAGAGCCATATAATATAATAACTGCCCCTGACAGTTGGAGGACCCGCCTAAGGAGCCCCTATTTTACCCAGACCGAGGTCTCCCCCCACTCCCCTCTTTCTCTCACCACAGCCGGAGCTGCAAGGGAGGTGGGCGGGGAGGCAGGGAAGGGCGGTGTCCTCCCCAGAGCAAGCCCCACTGCCACTTCCGCGGAGGAAAGCAACCCCGCTGCCTTGGCAGCCGCCTTCCCTCCTCAGACGGGCCTGGGTCTCTCTCGAGGGCTGAGGCTCCAGCTCAGGAGGGCAGAGGGGTCTTTGAGGCCCCCTCCCTGGGCGGCAACCCCACCCCCCATAGGCCCCAGTGAGTGGATGTGTGAAGGCGCGTCAAGGAGCCACTCACCGTCCCTCCGTCGCATCACAGCACCCCCTCCGCTGCCGCCTCTTCTTTGTTTTGCTCCCCTCCCCCTCCCCCTCATGCGCTTCTGCTTCCTCCCTCTCAACTGCCCCCCAACCACACCACCACCCCAAACAGCGCTCTTCCAGCCGCACGAGGGAAAAGAACGACTGTCCTAAAAGCGTCGCAAAAGGTCTCCTTTTTTTTCCATTCCCCTCAAATTCCATTTGATGAGGGGAATGGTGGGGGCGAGCTTTTTTCTGCAAGCCAGATGAAATACTCAAAAGAGCCACACCTGGCTCCTGAGCCATAGGTTCCCTACCCCTGACTTAGTTGAAGGAATAGAAAGGGAACTCATCAATTTTGCAGATGGCATTAAGATGGCAGGAATAGCCAATACCCCAGAAGACAAGCTCAGGATCCAAAAATATCTTGATAGACTTGAACAATGGGTCCTATCCAGTAGTGGAATTCAACCGGTTCAGTGTATGTGCCGCGCAGCTGCTAAAAAATTAATTTACACTCACCAGAGCTAGCCAGATGACTAGGAAGGCTGTGGAGGAATGCTAAACAGCTGATCAGCACTGATTAAGAAAAACAAAAAAAACCAAGCTGCTATAGGACAGGAAAGGGCGGGGGATGGGTGGGGCCAAATTCAAATCACCCCTACCAGTTCAGGAGATCCAGTGTGACTAGGCTGCATATCACCACTGCTCCTATCCAACAACATAAAATTTAATATGGAAAAAAGCAAAGTTTTACACCTTGGCAGGAAAAACCAAAGGTACAAGTACAGATTAGGCAAAACCTGGCTCAAAAACAGTAACTGTGAGAGGGAACTTGGACTCCTAATGGATGATCACTTAAACATTGGCTGATCCAGCAGCCAAAAAAGCTAATACAATCCTTGGTTGTATAAACAGAGGCACAGAATCAAAATCATATGATGTATCAGTACTGCTTTATAAATCGTTAGTAAGATCATCCCTAGAATACTGCATCCAGTTTTGGTCAACACATTACAAAAAAAAAATGTTGAGACTTTGGAAAAAATCCAAAGAGTAAATAAGATAATTAAAGGAGACAAAAACATATGAAGAATGGTTGCAGGATTTGGGCTTGGCTAGATCTAGAGAAAAGAAGGAGTGGGGGGGCGAGGGGGCGGCGGCATGATAGCAATATTTCAGTATTTGAGAGGTTGCCACAAAGAGTAGGGGGTCAACTTATTTTCCAAAGCACCAGAAGGCAGGACAAGAAACAATGGGTGGGAACTAATCAAGGAGAGAAGCAACCTTGAATTAAGGAGAAACTTCCTAACAGTGAGGACAATTAACCAGTGGAACAGCTTGCCTTCAGAAATTGTGGGTGCTTCACCATTGGAGGTTTTTAAGAAAAGACTGAACAGTCACTTGTCTGAAATGGTATAGAGTTTCCTGCTTGAGCCAGGAGTTGAAGACCTTCAAGTTCACTTCCAGCTCTATTCTTATTGACCTATATGACTTCTTTCAGTGGTTCATTATGTCAGCCAAGCACAGAGCAACTCCACTTCCAATAACTCCCAAACTAGAATTTGAAAGCTGGCATTGCTGGAATAATCCTCATTATTTTCAGGAGTTTTGTTCCACTCTAATAATTGTGGTTAATGGAACTGCAGAGAATACTGTTCTGCCATTTTGTCCCTGTGTAAAAGAGAAAATTCTTCACAGTCCTCTTCTAAAGAGAAGCACTCTCAAAACAGAGAACCACTGTCTACAACCCATAGTTGCTTGCTGTGTATTAAGATTTTAACCTCTATGTATTTAACTGTAGATGTGTGAAAGGTAAAAGTAACGGAATTACAAATAAGGCCAGCTGCTCCAGAATGTGTTTTAACTTTTTGTAGTCATTTCTGTAGAGAACATTTACACCACTCTCTGATCTTACTCCTTTTCTTTTTTGCTCCTTCCTCTTTTCGTATGCAAAAGTGCAAGAAGCTTTAGAATACTAAGTAGCCAAAAAATGCGGTCACTTTATCAAGGTCACAGGACTTATTGACTTGCTAGAAGAAGACTGAACATGTGAAAATTTTTTGTTTAGCGGCAGTAAATCTCTCTCGGTTCTATGAAAATTAGCACAGCTAAACTGGAATAATCAGAGGGGTGTTTATTATTGTTGTTTAGCGGAAGAGCTTTCAAAAGTTCATGACTACCTCCTTAAGTTTGAAATGATGGGCTGTTTCTAATATGTACAACAATGTGGAGGATAGAAAGAAAGATTCCTCTGCTTTCACACAGGTGGAGAGGAAAGCAATCAGAAGCACCTCTGCCTTGAATATTTGTGGAGATTCTTAGTCCTCCAGGCCATAGTTGTGTCAAAGATGCTTTTCCAAAAGTCAAGTGGACTGATTTTATTTTTTTTTGAGGAAAACATTTTGCTTCACATTCAAGAAGCTTCATCCTACCAGAACCAGGGGTGGAATCCAAGCGGTTTTACTACTGGTTCGGTGTGCGTGCACGCCAGCCGCAAGGCTTTTCAGCTGCTTATTTTTGCTTACCAGAGGCAGCTGGTGGTGATTTTTGCTTACTGGAGGTGATTGGGAAGGCTGTGGAGGCATGCAAAACAGCTTTAGATGAGTAAACATGAAAAAAAAATGAAGGCGATGTAGGAGAAGAAAGACCAGGGGTGGGTGGCAGGGCCCAAACATCATCAGGGATAGATGGGTGGGGTCAAACATTGACATCGCTACCGGCTCGTCAAGACCAGTGCGACCAGGCTGCATTTCACCACTGGCCAGTACGGATGAAACATCTTGGAAGAGAAGCTAAATGTCTTCCTCGAACAACCAGTCCAGTTGCTTTTTTAAAAAGCACCTTTGAGTCTACCTTGAATAGTCTTTCCGCAAGAGATGCTTGCATCTGATGAGCAGAGATGTCACTAAATGTGGTGCTAAACTTTAAAAAAACTAACTTTAAGAGAAATGTGGGATTTGCTTTATTATTATTATTATTATTATTATTTTGCCCTAACAGATTGATAGAGCAACCACTTACATCAATGCTTCTCAAACATGGCACCTCTAAGATGAGTGTGGACTTCAACTTAAGGCTGGTAGAGGAATTCTGGGAGTTGAACTCCACACATCTTCAAGTGGCCAAGTTTGAAAAACACTGAACTAGAAGCTGTGTCAGAACTGTGATTCCTTTTACTTGTCCTCCCTTTAAAAGTTGAGCATGCATTTTTAAAAGGAATTATGCAGACAAGGTCATTCTCCCAATTGTCCCCTCTTCTCTTCAGGCTTGGTCTGTTGCAAAAGAAATCTGAAATATTAAATCGATTTTTTATCTCCAGCTGTATTTTGAAAAAGTTGATACAATTCCTTTGTTCCCATCACCCCGCTCCTGCATCTCTGCCAATAACTTCAGAGCTTTGTACCCTGTGCCTTGTGTTTGCAACTTTAACTGTCCAATAGATTTTAACAACTCTGGGTGAATGAGGCGGAACAATATTAAGATATTATAAAAACACCATGCAGAGCTAAGCTGGCAAGCTGTTTAGAGCAGTGACTCTAGGAACAAGCTTGCTATTCTGAAACAGCAGAACGAACCTCTGGTGCTTGGAAGTGGATGGGTTTTGCACATGGGTGTTGCTATGGGCACCAGAGCAGATGAGCCAACCACAAAAGGAGACCGCTGGAGGGAAACAAAGAAAGGAAAAAATCTCAAGGATATAAATGGATGGTGGCCAATTAAAATTACAATACTGCAATTTTGTTAGTTATCAGTGACAGACTAAAGTACACAGCAGCTTAACAGGAAATAAAGTCTTTTGGGGGGCACAAATGTAACCTAGAGATCACTGACTTTAGCATGCTGAGTCCAGCTGGTACTTTTTTCCTGCATGTTGTGATCCAAGAGCCATACACAGCGTTTCTAACACAGTAGTAGAGAAAGCGAGCACATATCAAAGGGAAATACAAAGGCATTTGATGACTGCCTTAAAGGGCTATTGGCAACCCTTTCGCAAAGGTGCAGAGTGTGAGGGAAGGTTTTTCTTTAAAGACAGCACTTGCCAGAGCAGTTAGGGATTGTTTGTACAACTGTTTAGGCTATTTTGGTGGAATAAAATGTGCTTTATTTACAAAGTTTAAAGAATGAATGGCCATTACATCAACCTGCTTAGTATTCATCATATTGTATTCACATAGAGCTACTTTTTGCTATCTTATGTTAAAAAGTAATAATCTGAAAATTCCTTCCTTCCATCTCCTCCCTTTTCCTTCCTTCCTTCCTTC
>JAEANM010024800.1:0-11077 GCA_017656035.1 Myanophis thanlyinensis | reverse complement strand
CACTTGGTTTTATGAAGAGAAAGATTTCCTGTAGAATAATATTGTATTAAATGGTTTAGTGTTTGCTGCTGTAAGAGCTGGATTTATGTGGAATTTTTCTGAATGTACAAATGATCCCAATTAAAATTTTCTATTTGTTTTTCTGGTTAATTAATCTCTCACTAAGTGAATTGTCAAATGGAATTGGTCCTCTCTAGAGATTTCAGCAAATCAATAGAGATAACTGATTTTATCATTTTGATGTAAGAGCAAAGCTTCAGTTTCTTATTCCATAGAACATATAATGCCAATGGTACAATAGCTGTGTTAGGTTGGATAAACTAGATTAGATAGGTAAATTGCTTTTGTCTTTACTGTAATTCTCTGACTTTAAATTATTTTAGTCTTTTGTGAAAGTGAACAACCTATAACTTATGTATATACATACATACATACATATCGCTTCAATATCATTCATGTTAATTTATATTACTTCATAACTATGCCAAATGACACATTTAGATGAAAATTAGCTAGGCCAATTCAGATTGAATGGGTATTTGGCTTTAGCAGACACTCCTTTTCCCCAACAGTCCATTAAATCATGGGTTGATTCCATGTCAATTACTACTTTATTTTTATTGCTAAATTATAATGTTTTTTAATGATGGTTTTATGGCTTTGAGCTTGAGGGGTGATAGTAGAACTCTATAACAACTCACCACAGCCAACTCGCCATGTCTAATTTGCCACAGGACAACTTACCATAAGAGTTACGCTAATATCAAAGAATGGTGGAATAGAATCATTAAAAAAAGAATGCAAAATGAGGGACAAAAATGATGACATTTTAACTGGGGGGAATTTCTGTTGAAGAATATTAGCCATTGTCTACAGTATTATTTGGGGCCTTTTAGATTTGATACATTTTTTCTTATTTCTGCTGCAAGGTCACTGAGAGGGCGAAGGGGGAGTTGGAAACGGCAACTCGAAATTGTTATCTTGTTTTCATTCTTTTAGGTCTGGTTCTCATGAAAACTTTCTCTGGACAATTGACACCTGTGGGGGGACGTGTCTTAAGGGGTTGTTGGTTCTCTTTTTTGAAATGGTTGGAGAGAAATGAACATATGATAATTTGTGGGGTGGAACTTTCAGTTTTACTTGGATGAAGAAAGCCCGGGAACTTTAGATTCGGGGTTTCTCCAGTCTGTACCAGAACAATGTCTTCAATAAACTCTTATTCCTTCGACTTTCTCTTTTTGGAGTTCTGATTGCATTGCTGATGTTGTGTGGACCCCTGACATTATCCTGAATCAGAAAAAAGGAAAAAATCTGCTGATCTCGGTGGCTGGAGTCTTGAGCCTGGCGCTCTCCTGAAGTTTGGGTTGTGAAAGAGCTCAAGGAAGATGGAAGAAAAAAGCACTGCTGCCACAGGAGCAGTGGCCTTTCACAAGTCTGCCAGCCTGATGGAGATGACGTTGACTGCTGTCATAGGATCGTCAGGCACGGAACCTGAAATCCTGCAAGGAGCCTGACCAAAAGGGCAGCTGATTTGGTTGAGCGTCCAAGAGGAGCCAACTCAACTTGATGTAGAGATGGCTACACAGGGGCTACAGTGTGCCCCAGAGGTCTGGATTCACCTGCTGCCTCAACCGGCATCAAGCTGGAGGGAGAGATCAAGCTTTGAAGCAATGGAGCTGAGGAGCCAAGCCATCTCACCCTCCACCCGGGCCATATCTGTGGGAAGCCTGCAGGAGCAGCTGGAGCACCTGTATGTGGGGAGCATGTCCCACTTTCAGGCCAGACCGCCAGCTGGATGGGTGCTTCCCCCTCCAAAGTTCTCCTTCGCACCACAGGCCAGCGGAGGAGCAGCGATCAGGGTAGCACAGCCCTGGACCAGGACCGGGGCATTACAGGGGGCCTCCCTGCCAGGCTCGCTAGCTGCAGCGGCCATTGGAGGCAGCCCTGGATTGCAAGATGCCTTGCCAGTCCCAATTCCTGTGGCTGGAGCTGCGGGATTTCGACAGGTGCTTCAACTCCCACCGCAGCGCAGATCCTGCCAGGTTGGGCCTTCTACCCGCGGCAAGGATGGTTCCAGTGCCAGTGGGGCCCAGCGCAGCTGGTTTGGGCACCTCCACCTCTGGCACAACCACAGGAACCATTACCCACTCAGGCCTAGCCAGCGCTGCAGATGCTGCTTGCAGCGCCAAGGCCACCTCACTTCAAGGCGACGTTCGATGGGACCCCGGCAAAGTTGGCCTATTTCTTGAACAGCATCCGGCTGCACATCAATGCATATGAACATCATTATGCCACTGAATGAGAGATGACTGTTGCCATCACCCAGGTGATGAATGAAGGAGAAGCTGCATAGTGGGTGGCCAAAATGAACCAGCAAGAGGCACCAGAGCTGGACAACTTCCCAAGTTTGTGCAAGCAGTGAGAAAGCATTTTGAAGACACCGCACAGAGGGAAGAAGTAGAAACAGAGATCAGGGCGATCAAGCAGAAAGGTAGGCACCCTAAGGACTACATTTGGGAATTCCGCAGGGTGGCTGAGAAACTCCGAGACTGGCCTGATCGCCTGTTGATTCACTACTACAAAGAGGGCTTGGATCCGGAACTTCACAAGGCATGTGGGATTTGAGGAGCCCCTGAGAGGATCCATGATTGGTATCACCTGACTGTAGCAATGCACCTTGAGATCTACCCCTATTGGAAAGCTCCGGCAAAGAAACCTGTGAGGAAGACCACAGAGAGCGGTGCAGGCACCTCGCTCAGCCCCTGGGCCCAGCATCTGGCAAGTGATGTGTTTTCAATGTGGTCAAATGGGCCACTGTGCCTCGAAGTGCTTTGCACTGGCCCCCATCCCATTTGCGAAGCCCGCGGCCCCCGCCAAACCAAAGAAGGTTCCGCTGTGGAAACCCAAGGAAGCAGGGAAGTCTGCAAAGCAAGCCCTCGAACCGATGGCTGAGGAAGGGGAATTGCTGACCCCGCCAAATAGCCCCGAGCCAAGCAACGAGGATGTGAACGATGACCTGATGGTGAGTGTGGACATTCCCCCCTTTCTAATGGAGGCCTGCATAGCAGTCCCCAGGACAGGGAAACAGAAAGCCCTAGACACCCTTTTAGATAACGGGTTGCACAAGGTGCATGGTGAGCCAAGTGATAGTTGAGGAACTAGGCATCCACACTCAGCCCCTACCCCATCCGATATGTTTCAAACAGGCTGACGGGAGCCTAATGGGGGATGCATCAGCCACCTTAATGACTGAACTGCTCCACTTAGAGATGAACGACCATTGGGAAATCATCCGATTGGTGGTGGCCCCCAAGATGACCGACCCCATGATGTTGGGGTCTAGCCTGGCTCAACAAATGGGGCCCCACAATCATGTGGGAGAAAGGCATCCGGAAACTGAAAATAGCTCCAGGCCCCGATCCGCCACCAGCAAACAGCCTTCCAAATCTCAAGTACCCTAACCAGGTGACACCTAAAGGGAATAATGCAGCTGCCACCCTCAAGGCTGCCCCTGACCTGGAGGAAGTGCCGCCGGAATACTGGGACCTTGCCAAAGTTTTTAGCAAGCAGGAATGCAATATACTCCCCCCACATCGCACCACAGACTGTGCCATTGAATTTGCTGGGAGCCACCCTGCCCAAACCCAAGATGTATTCCATGACACCTAAAGAGATGGCTGAACTGAGGAAGTACATCAATGAGAACCTTGCGTGGGGTTTCATTCAACCAGCAAACTCCCGAGTGGTGGCACCTGTCCTCTTCCATGAAAAGAAGGATGGGTTGTTAAGATTATGTGTGGATTTCCATGGGATCAATGCTGTGAGTGTGCAGAACACCTACCTCCTCCCCATTATGAAAGATTTGCTAAATCACTTAGCAAAGGGAAAGATTTTCACCAAACTGGACTTATGCGAAGCCTACAATCGGGTGCGAATTAGGGAGGGGGACGAATGGAAAACGGCATTAACTGCCTGCTGGGGACTTTCCAGTTCAAAGTGATGCCTTTTGGACTGCAAGGGGCTCCCGCAGTCTTTATGCAATTAATAAATGAGGTCCTTCATTAGTACCTGTATCAGGGGGTCCTGGTCTACCTGGATGATATTCTTATCTTTAGCGAGGAGCACATGAAATTAGTCCGACAGGTGTTACAGAAATTACTCATGGCCAAATTGTATGCCAAACTTTCAAAATGTGAGTTCCATCACGAGGCGATAGATTACTTGGGTTATAGAATTTCCAGTGGGGGATCGAAATGGATACAAATAAAGTTTCGGCTGTGTTGGATTGGCAGCCGCCCCGAACCCGGGGACAGCTACAAAGCTTTCTGGCGTTTGCTAACTTCTACCAACAGTTCATCCCCGCATTCACCCAAGTAGCCCTGCCACTGACTGAATTGTTAAAAACGGGGGAGGGAAACCCCAAACCGCGGCCCACCCAGCCGCTAAAATGGACAATGACATGCCAAAAAGCATTTGAGACACTGAAGCAACTTTTCGCACAGGAACTGGTTCTTCAGCACCCCAACCCAGAGAGACCTTTTGTCATTCAAACGGACACCAGTGACATTGCAGTTGCAGCAGTTCTTCTCCAAGAAAATCTCCAGGGCCAGTTACAACCTTGTGTGTATGTGAGCAAGAAACTAACTGACACCGAGTGGAGATGGGCAGTCTGGGAGAAGGAAGCTTATGCCATTCGCTGGACCTTACTCTCTTGGAGACATTTCCTTGAAGGCAGCAAAATCCCCTTCTAGGTTGGACTGATCACAAGAACCTGGAAGCTCTGAGAAATCTAAGAAAATTGTCTCCCAAACAGATGCGGTGGGCCCAGTATTTCAAATGGTTTGATTTCGAGCTGAAGCACATCCTGGGGGAGGGAAATATTTTGGTGGATGTGTTGTCCCGTAAGCCACAGTTCAACAGTCAGAAAGAGGAGGTTATTCAACCGGTGTTACCTCCATCACAGCAAGCCGCTCAGGTAACCACTCGAGCACAAGCACAACAGTGCACCCCAGGTGACCGCCACCCACTGATGGGGGACATCATCACCACGTTGACCACAGATCCTTGGTTTCTAGACAACAAGGACTCTCTCACTATCCATGATGGACTGGCGTGGAAAGGCACAAAGATATATGTCCCAGCTAGTCTGCGTATTAAAGATTTAGAGCACTGCCACGATGCAAAGTCAGCAGTATTGTCTACAGTATTATTTGGAGCCTTTTAGATTTGATACATTTTTTCTTATTTCTGCTGCAAGGTCACTGAGAGGGCGAAGGGGGAGTTGGTAATGGCAACTCAAAATTGTTATCTTGCTTTCATTCTTTTAGATCTGGTTCTCATGAGAACTTTCTCCGGACAATTGACACCTGGGGGATGTGTCTTAAGGGGTCGTTGATTCTCTTTTTGAAATGGTTGGAGAGAAATTAACATGTGATAATTTGTGGGGTGGAACTTTCAGTTTTACTTGGGTGGAGAAAGCCCGGGAACTTTAGATTCGGGATTTCTTCAGTCTGTACCAGAACAATGTCTTCAATAAAATCTTATTCCTTGGACTTTGTCTTTTTGGAGTTCTGATTGCATTGCTGATGTTGTGTGGAACCCTGACAAATGATATGTGAATGACAAAAATTAAAATAAATTTTAAATTATTTTAAATAATTAAATTAAATTGTTGAATTGTCTGGTTGTCCTATGAAGAGCTGTCCATGGCAAGTTGTCCCTTGGTGAGATGGCCATGGTAAGTTGGCCGTGGCAAGTTGACTGCAAAATGTTGTCCCGTTCCAGATGCTAGTATCTTACTGTTGGTATACTAAGTTGCACTTATATGATTATGAGAATCGCTTTGTGAAGACTTTTTCTTAATCGATAGCCTCTATCATTGGATCAATACCTGGATTACATTGTGGAATGAAATACCAGATGACTCCAACAATACTTGAATCAAAACAGCATCCTCTATTGTAGCATTTCTGAGCGCTGATGTAGGGGTACCCACAATTCACTCTGGCATTTGGTTGCACTTGGCATTGTTCTGGAACTGTTAAGTACAGTCTAAATTAATCCAGTAGATTAATGTATTTCAGAAAGGTAAAACCATTAGGGTATTTGATTTGTAAAAAAGATTCTATGCTCAAGTCTGAATGCTAAATATGCTTAAAAACAGGTAAGGAATATAAATTCTTCCATTCCCCACTATCCTGTCAGAACTGAAGAAGCTTCTTGGGTGAGAAACAAAACGTCTTCAAAACAAAAAACAAGAAAGTGCAGTTGCCTCCTGAAAAAAACACCTTTGGGTTAAAAACAGATTAATCAAGTTTAGAGTTGTCCTTAGATATGTTGATGCTTTAGAGAGGGCAGCAAACGCAACCCCTTCCCTCAGGATTCAAGGTACTATAAATCAGTCAAGAAGTTTGGCCACCTGAGGACAAATGTCTGTAAAATATTGTAACAAAGATTATATACTAGGAATCCCAGGAAGATTCTGCCTCCCTTTCACATGTTATCAAATGCTGACAAAATTAATATTGATCACAAAAGGCTATTGCAGAAAGTGTAGAATAGGCAGCTTTTCTATAAACTGAATCAATAATTCCCAGTAAATGTTTTTAAAAAGTTCCACTCACGTAATTTCAGGAAAAACCCATTAGCCAGGCTGCTGGATCCTAAGAGAAGGACCATCAGCAGTAAAAAGAACTTCTTTTGTTCCATGGCAGCTCGCTTTCCTCTGTCAGGAAGCTTTAGTGTTCCACAAGAAACTAGCTATGCAAGGTCTTGGCAAAAGATTTGCTGAAAATAATTTTTATACTAGCCTGTTTGTTCAATCTTTTTAGGTAATGTTTGTCTTTGGAGGACTTTTTATGTCCTCATAACTCCACCTTCTATGTATACGCAGATATAGTATCAAAATGTGGAAATGATGGATTTGCTATTCATAGGAAGATTGTAGCAAGAGATATCAGCCTCTCTTCTGGTGGCAAACGCATAAATAATATTCTTTCTTATCTGCTGAGCTTATGCTCTTTTCGTATCTTTTGAAAGAGCTTGCGTAACCTTTGCCAAAAGCTGAAAATTTCTATTAGTCATTCAAAATATTGCACAGCCCAGCTATTTTCTCTTGACCCTATTTCCTTTGATCTTGTCAATGTCTTGAATTTATTCATTGGCATCTCATCTGGACTGTATACTTTTTTGGACTCCCCCCAATGTAAGCCATCTTTCATTACTGAAATAGAAACCAAAGATGTTTTTCTCCACTATAGAGGAAGCATACTGAAAATAACAACAAAAAAATGCTAATTGCAGATAGAAAACAATGCAGTGAAAAAGATTGTGGAGAAGATTGGGAAGGCTATATTAGCTTTTCAAATAGAGGGCTGTAAATGAAAAAACAAGAAAGATCTAGAAGGAAAAATTAATTCAAGTTTACTATGGCCTTTATTCAGCAGAACTCAAAAGAAAAGCTTACCCTAAAGCTATAAAGCTAGTTATTAGTAATCTTTCTCTATGATTAAAATAAACCAAGTCCAATTTTGTTCCAGCTGGCAAAATATATATTTGGGATTATCTGATGAGATAGTAATGAACATTATATACATTAAAATATATTCATTTTACTTATTGGAAATATGTATTTAAGATAGTATATTAATTGGCAAATATATTTGGGGTGATTAGTACAAACAAAATGGTACTTGATGATTCACTATGATTAATTAATTGGCCAAAGGTGGGGCTGAAATTATTGCAGGTTTCTTACTGGTCATTATTTGAAGGGAACATTCCCTTGGTATCCAGAGCTATAAACTGAACTATGAAATAATAATTTTAAAAATTTCCAGAAAAAAGCACTAGTAAATTGCTTCTCTCATACTTCCAAGAAAATTGCATCAATCCAGACACCAGGAGTTGGTTCAACTAGAAAAGTTCTTGTTTTTTTTTATGTTTTATTAAAATAAATAGCATGACTTGTGATTTAGTCATGCTAAATAAAAAAAATCCTCAATAAACTAATATTGGTAAATCTTTTTTGTCTGTTTCAGGTTACAACAATATTTTTGAGCAAACTTCAAAGCTTCTTCAACCAAATCAAATTCAGCAAGATCAGATGTTATATCCAATAATGGTCATTCAGGAAGTGTCTAAAACTCCGTCATTCATTTTCCAGAATAATTTCTGAAATATTTTAATATTTGCTTCAAAATATCTTCTTTAGAATTTGAATTGTGGTTTCATTCTAATCAATCTAATTTGAGTCATTGATTTAATTTGATTTTAGGTTTTCTGTACAAGCCTATACCGCCACCATTTTTTTATCTATTCAGAAGCAATAAATTACATTATTTAAGATAGAGATCTAATTGTGAAAGTCCATTTGATTTAGATTTCATTCAATTTTCTTCAAATCTGAACTCAATTTTTGAACAATATTATTTATGAGTCACTTCAATCACAATTGATCTTTTTTTCATCTTTTGGTAAGGTGAATGCAAGTAAATTTCTGAATCAGAAATTGTTCTAATTCAAGTTAGTTCTTCAATTTATAGTTGTACTGATTACAAAGATCTTGATGCTTGAAAAAAAACTCAAAGGCACTTAAAAAAGGACTCCTGTCTTGGCAGACCTCCAAGGTGCCTTCCAGGAGGCCTATGATTCTATGACTCAGATAGTGCCAGTTGAAAGACAATTGAAAAAAATACAGCTAGTTCCTGCTATATGGTTCTTGCTAGCTGCATGTTTAAAACAACAGATAGGATGATGCCTAAATGTCAGAAAGAACCAAGACTGGAACAAGCATTAGGAATATCAACAAGAGAGAAGTGCAACCAATTATAGCTAAGCTTAACTGTGAAAATAGGAAACAGAAACTAGAAGGTAACTTTTTATTTGTGAGAAATGACCATGTCCCAATCATATGGAAAATACTGTTGGTGATCTTAGAATGTATTCTATTGTCCCAGAATCTGAGAAACTCCAGCCGATCCAAAAGATAACAGAAGAAAAGTATAACTGATTTAACAATGCAATATAGTATCAAAATAATCAAAATATCTGTATAAAATGTATTCTTTTCATTATAATTTTGTATTCCTGTTGTCAGAGTTTAATTGCTTTTAATGTTATAAGCTGCCCAGAGTTGCCTTGTGCTGAAATGGTGGCAAATAAACTTAATAGATAAACAAGCATTAAAATATTTCTTTGACTTCCAGGTGAAAATTCTTTATAGGCATCTTCTAGAACTTCCCAAGCCCAGAACACTGAATTGCAACCTAAATTGGCATCAGGTTGGAGAAGGAATATTCAGACTTAAATTTCAAATTAAACAATAATACAGCTAATGCCACCAAATTCTAATGTTCCATCTTATTAAAGGGCCACAACATAGATCAGGTGACATTCCTGGATGCAGCTAGGTCAATACCAGTATTTTGACAGGGAACTTCAAGATGGAAGTGGGAGGTCCCTGCATTATGACTATTGCCCTCCCTTAAACCGTATAAGGTAGTCCAAATTCACATTATCGGGTTTTAATCCCAAAGTGGCCAGATTTGTCATTTGCCACTGAATGCAAATACTCCAAGTGGTGGAGCAAAGTAGTGCTGGGGGATATGCAACCTCAGGTTGCCCACCAATAGCTATTGTAACAACTAGAGCTGTACTGGGAAGTACAGGGATAAGAACATAGGAATTCTGCTACTCCATGGGTCAGGATCTGAGTGAATCTCCTGCTAGCTAAGTTACATTTTTAAAGTTATTTCTAATTTTTAAGCTAAATGGGGGCAAAACCAGAGGAAAATGGAGAATAGTTATTAGTAGTATGTTAAAAAAGATGGAAAATGCATCTTACGAATTTTTTCAATCATGTTTTAATATGTTTCACAAAGATGCTTCATGTATATATTGCTGAAAAGATAAGCCGTGTATGACATTTTTCTAGATTTTACAGTGCTAGCAAAGCTTAACAATAAAGGCGTGGAGCTGAGATTTTCAGAGATGCTTAGCCAGGCTGCAGTAAACAAATATGTCTTCAGAATACTTTAAATACGGAAAATTATTGAAGCCATATGAAAGTATTCATACTTGTTCAATATGTCCCCATCCAAATATTTTGGCAGGATAACTGAATTTCCTGCTAGATGATTTATTGAATAGAAGATGCCTGTTATATCTCATCTCCTGCAAGAAAAACTACAATACATTAGATAAACGGCAGATAATATGACACATCATTGTTATGTCCATCTTGTTTCCATTTCCATTCCATTCAAATTATTTTTGATTCCAGTTTCCATTTTGTTATAATTATCTGAAAGGGAGGAGCAAACAAGAAATCAGTTAAGTTGTTGCATTTTTATTTTATTTTATTTTATTTTATCTCATTTCAGAACTGGGTGGTTTACAGCTTATGCTGTCATTTTGAAAAAAGCATGAAGCTACTTCTATGTACCCCCTTCTTCCATTTGGTTAAACATTTCATGAGAAACAAAGGGCATCCATGTTTAGACGTAAAAAGTGGAGATGTCATGTCTGGGCAAATTCTTCGTCCGTGAGGAGAATCCGCCGGCATTGCTCAGCCTGACCGGCCCCTGCTCGCCCTGGCCTGAGGAGGAGAGGAAGAGGCTGGCCGCGTTGTCACGGAGACCAGCCGGGGCTGCTGGCCCACCGGGCTGCCCCCGCCTCCGCCCCGCCGCGCCGGCCCCACCCCCAGCCACCGCCCCACCACCCCCGCCCCCGGCCCGGTGGTGGCTCCGCTTGGCGCAGTCAGTTCCAAAATCATAGAACTGACTGCGACAGGGGCAGCGGCAGCACCTGGAGCATCCCCTTCCCCAGCGGTGGCCAGCAGGGAGCCTCCTGCCGCTGCAGCGGTACCGCCACCTCCTCAGCCTCACCCCACCGGCATCAGGGCTCTGCAGGCCACGCCGCCCCAACAGTATCCTTGGCCACCCAGTCTGGACGGAGCCTGAGGGGGACTATGGTTGCAGGGTGGGAAAGGCTTGGAAAGAAGGAAGGAAGGAAGGCTGGAAGGAGGAGAAGGAAGGAATGGAGAGGAAGAAGGAAGGGAGATAAGGAAGGAAGGGAG
>JAEANM010024798.1:0-11078 GCA_017656035.1 Myanophis thanlyinensis | reverse complement strand
ACACACACACACACACACACACACACTTGTGATAGTATTAGATGAGGATACAAGATATTATCCAGTAAAATGTCTATTAAATGTTGCCACACAAATACATAAAATATTCTATTTCAATTTTAAAATACAAGCATTTATTTTTATTTTATTTTTAAATAAGCCCTTTTCCATGTGTTCTCTTGTGGTTTGGGATTCAGAAAAAAAAATGATTCTCTGATTCACTTCAGTGAAATGACATAGGTTTGTACCTTTGACCTTGGGGTTTTGGAAGTGACAAGAAGCTGAACTTCATTGTCATGGCTGGTGAGCGAGCAAAGCCCCTCATCATTGTGAGCATCCATTCACTTGCAAATCAGAATTGTGACTCATTGAGATAGTTGAGCACAAACAGTTACAAATTGAACCAGTATTCAGAATGCTGAGAGCTAATGCCCTTAGTCCTTCCATTAGCAGAACTAACATAAATGTACCATTAGCATAAGAGAAATCCAAGTTAGTTTATGATCATCCACATCGAAGAAGCTGAGCACTGAAAAAGTGATTAAAGCATAAAGAAATATGCTTTGGGTCTTACCTCCCCAAAGGTGCTCTGATTGGCAGAAAGTTTAACAAGGAAATAAATCTTGTTGCTCAGCTGCTCATGTCACTTTCAGAGGGCCCGTCAATCACTCAGCCCCTTCCCTTCTCCATAAAGTTGAAGTTGCTGCATGCTATCTCATCTGTAACAATCCCAGAAGCCATAAAAAAGCCATTGCATCAGTCAAATGCTTGGCTATAAAATGCTTCAAAATCATCCAGTTTGATTCATTGCTTTAGAGCTGGTTCCTGCTTCCATTAAAGACTCTGCTTTGATCAGCTGGTACAGTTAAAGTTTCATCCAATTATTCCACAGCCCTACAACACCTATAGGCTGGATTGCTAGCCTTTTGTAAATATTTAGTAAGGCTCTTTGAAGATTCATCACAGAAATTTATGCAATGCAGACTGTTATGGGAGACCCACTGAAAGGTTTGGACTGACTTTGGAATGATTACATGCTAGGTCTTTTACAACAGAACTTACAACAAAGAGTTTAAAAGTATTTTCTGATAAAATATGGCTCAGTTTGATAGGATAGACTATTAATAGGAAAAGACAGTTTGGTTAAATTCAAGGAAAGCAACTCAGTTTAAGGAGGTATCTCTGTCAAAGACTGAAAGACTAAAAGATAGAACAGTGACCTCAAATAGGTCCTAATGGACATCATGTTGCAAGGCAAGATGTTGGAATGGCTGCTGAGGTTGGGATCAAGTTGACTGACCCCTCCCTTATCTTATTTGCCAAGTGAAAAGAATTTCACTGTTGTACTATCATCTATGCAGTGATCCCCAGTCTTTCCAGCTTGGTGGCCCAGTGCAGGGGGAGAAGGGATGGTTTTATGTGAGTGGTAGGTACGGACATGAGTGCACACAGCTCCATTTGCACAAGTGGAAATGAGCACGCATGTTCGTCCCTGCTTGTGCAGTCCATTTCTGAACAGGCCATGGCCCAGTGGTGGGCGCCATCCCAGGATTTGGGGACCTCTGATCTACGATGCTCTAGCCTAAAGAGGTTACCAATTTTCTTTTGGTGATGGATTCAAACCTACCTCAGTCTAAGATTTTACTCTTGTTATTCATAGCTCCATCTTTCTATCTCTGTCTAAGCTTTTCACACTTTTCTCTAGTGTAGCAGTGACTGATTCAAAATCTGTGCCTCCGAACACGAAAAATAAATGCCATGAGTCAAAGAGCAGAAGGGTCATTCAAAAGGTCTCATACTCTTCATCCAAAACCAGATCAATCCACTCCTGGATTTGGATTGCCTTTAATGCAATTCTTGAGAGAGTGAGAAGGAATGAGTGCTAAAAGTTTCTTCTGTCATGAACCCTGTATTTATTTTCTTTCATTTTATGGAAAAGTCCTCCATTTGTCTTTATTGGAAATGTTCAGAAGAGCTCCTTTGGTCACTTTTCCTAATTGTTTGAAAAATACAATCATAAAATGTACTACCCACATGGAAATTCCACTTGAGAAGCATGAAGGAATAAACACAGAGGGATCCAATACTATTTGCAGTCCTTTGAATATCTTTGTCAGAATGAGAGCTGTGTTAGTAAAATAATTTGAGGATGAACACTGCAGATTTGGGAACAGGAAATATGTAGATTAGACCACATATATGAAATAACTGCAGAGAGAAGTCTTTGCCTCTAATTATCATTGTCAAGAGGCAGAGTTAATTAACATTAACCTTTGAGAGAGGTGACTGTACTCTAAAAATGAGTCCAACTGAGCCACTAAAACTATACTGAAACTTTCCAGATGCAAGAATATTAGGCTAGATTACAATTCTGCAACATTTGTTAAATCATATTAACATTTATTTTCATCCTCCCCTTCCTCCTTCATAGTCAGTATGTGTTATTAATATCTGTGTTCACGTACATGTTGGCATTTGAAATGAAATATTTAAAAAAAAACTTTTCCTCCTTTTTCTCTGCTCTGGATTGTCATTGTTTCTTAAAAAAAATAAACAAACAAAAGAATGTTAAGTCCAAAATCAGTGTCCCACCTGCACTATGCTACCTGAAGCTTACTTTTTTTTTTTTTTTTGCTTATGGAAAGATTAACATTCACTACAATTCATTCATGCCTCATTTAGAGATTTCCTGGTTCCACAACTCTGCGATAACTTCGAGCAGGTAACAATTGGGGAAATGAACCCATAAAAACAATATTCCAACTGAATTGATCCAACTAATCCCAGGTTGCCCTTCAACAACATGTTTGAGATTTTCCATCTCATCAGCAGCTCTTAAATTTGCCTAAGCGACCAACATCAATGATTTTCATTTCAGAGCTTTCGAGTTCCTCTTCCATTCCAAGTCTCCCAACCGAATGTCTCTTGTACAGCATCATCAAACAAGTACAAAAGTTGTCTTGAGCAAAATAATGTTTTGAAACAAAGGCACAAAGATAAACATAAAAACCTGCAGTGGCAATAACTTACTCAGAAAATCCCATTTATTTGCGAAATATACATCTGTTTAAAAAGACAATGGGTGATTGTTGAAAAATGTTTCATAGCCTTAAAGAGCTAAAGATTTTACACTTGGAAGAATAGCTATTTATTGTTCAGTGTGGGTTTCTTGCCTAGTTTAATGGAATTCTCCCTGAAGACTAAATAAGATTTAATGTAGTCAATTTACGTGTCATAAACGGAGAACAGAAAATGTATCTGTATAGCAGCAATGCAAAGGCACAGAATAGCCAAGGCCCTATGTCAATTTCCACCTGCCCAATATGCAAATTACTCACAAGGGTGAGCTGGCATTGTAATAACTTAGGCCAACAATAATATATGGGATTTAATTAAACAAGCCAAATTAATTCCAGGCAATAAGGATGATTTAATAACATGTGCATTCTGGAGACCAGTTATTCAAAACAGAACATGGCCTTGTTTAGGGGAATGGCTATCAGAGCAATTTAGCTTGCTGATAAATATATTAGTTTAATGGCATGTTTTTAGATTGTTTCAAAAGAAAACAAGTAATAATGTCTTTTAAGAAATAAGGACTGTTTTCTTGTTTAAAAAAATGATTAGGGCAAGGAGTGGACAGTGCAGAATCATATGCATTACTATGTTTAATAAGGATTGCTTTCAATAACTATGCCTTGGGTTATAGCTTTGGACTTACTGTAACTGTATTAAGGTAAAATATGATATATATATTTTTCCTTAAACAATGTAGATGAATTAATCCAAGCAGATTTTTTTTTTAATTTATGAACAATTCCCAATATTTGCAAGCCCTTATTTTTAATGTATTCTTCATGTAAAGTTTGGGTTATTGCTTCAATTTAATAAAAAATGAAAGTTTATGCATGGCTATCCAAATATAAAACCATTTCAGCATTTTTCTTTATAGGTTTCAGTCTAAAATTGGTTGAATGTCTATGGAGATTCTTAGTCATCCATGTCATGGTTGTCCCAAAGATTTTTTTTTTCAAGACGCAACTGGAGTTTCTGGTTGAACCAGAAAGTCTAGTTGCCTCTTGAAAAATACACTTTTGGGACAAAGTCAGATGACTAAGTTACATGTGTGTTGTAATATTATGTTTTATTTATCTTTACAAAACAAGCTATGGTTCCATAGTTTAGTTATTTGTGTCATATTACGTTGTATTTCACATGAAGAATGGAGCATATATGGCAAATATACTAGCTTTTAATATTATTTAATCATAAACCTAGATGGTTGAGTGCCTATCATTCTCAACCAATGAATGAAATGGATTCATGAAATGAAATGGATTTGTAGCTTTTGTATAGAAATTGACTCATGGCAATTAGACAATTTGTTCGGACTCTACCTGGATTACTGAGAGTCTTTATTAACAATTTGTGGCTTCTGTTTATTCATGGGAATTTGGGGTCTTCCAAAGTATAGAAGAAGAAGAAAATCACCTGAATTGTTGCCTTAAAAAATGTGAGCGTTATTAGCTCTCATGGAACCTTTCTGGCTTTGCAGACTGGCCGGGGATAGGAAGAAAGAGGGGATAATTCTGCGCAATCATTGGGAAAGCTTGTATGTGAGCATACAAGCTTGTATGTGTGCAGCTCCATTTGTGCAAATGGTGGGCATGCTCACCCAACACTCACACAAATGGAGTGCATGTACATGCATGCACTTGCCCACCACTTCTGCAGCCTGGTTCCAAAGGGCTCAAGGCCTGGTAGTGGGCTGCATCCTAGGGATTGGAATAGAGTTATACCAGTTACAGAGGAAAGAAAAGAGATATAGCTAGAAGCAGAGAAGCAGGAATCAGAAGGAATTAAAACTAGAAGACCTCCAAATTTCCTTCCAATTTTGTTATTCTATTATTCTAAACTGGAATACTTTATTTGGCCAAGTATGATTAGACACACAAGGAATTTGTTTCCGGTTCAGAAGTTCTTGATATACAGTACATGCAAAACAACAGAGTAATAATAATCATAATAATGATACAAATAAAAGTAAAGAAGATGAGAAGGATAATGATAATACAAGCATGCCACGTAAATAAATATACTTATATATAAGTAAATATACTTAAACACAGTGGTGGGATTCAGCCGGTTCACATCAGTTTGGTACAACTGGTAGTTATTTTTTTGCTGAGTTTGGTGAAACAATTAGATGTGTTCTGGAAAATCTGTGTTTTCTGGAACATGTCTTGTTTTCGTTCAACTTTCTTCCAAGCAGGGAGAAAAAAAAATCTCCTCCAAAGTCCAATAAAACTGTCTTACTTTATAGCAAAAAGCAGGGCAGAGCCTGTGCCTAAGACGGCAGCCCAGGACCAAAGCACCAGCAAAGCACCAAAACTGCCCCACCGGGCTTCAGTTTACCTGCATTTGAGGGTCCCCTCAAATGAGGAACTTCATTGCAAAATGATTTCTCAGGCCAAAATGAAAGAGGATGGCCGGTCAAGAGGCCAAAGGGCACCTAAGGTCCCAGAGAAAAAAGCATAGCCAGAGGAAGCGCTAGGGACAAACATGGAGGGGGGACTCACACCTGCTGCCACATAAGTGGAAAGTCAAAGATACACATACTGTCCTTAGCACTTCCCCTGCACCTGGATACCACCACTGTGCAGCATCTCACTTGCTTCCCCAGCCACTTTACTCTAGCAAGTGCTCAGCAGTCAAGAAAACTAGAAGCCATCACTGTCACCCTGCCTGGCTCAACTCTGCTTCGTGGAAATCACGTGGTGGCCCTTCAAATTTCAGGAGGGAACTGGCTGCAAGACTGGGAGGCAGCCTTTGATAGAGCTAGCCCAATGGGGAACTGAAAAGAGAGGAGCTTTTCCCTTCTTCCGGGCTGTGGGGTTTAGGGTGGCTCTAGAGCCGGAACCCACTTGCCTGCTGACTGGGCAAGTTCAAAGCTTCCAGCTGAACATGGGAGCTGTTCATTCTCTCACCCATCCTCTTTCCCTATTTAAAAGGGCCATGCTTGTAAGGGGGGGGGGAGAATCTGACTAAAGAATTGTGCTTGTGGAAAACAGGAGAAAGAAACCAGGAGCAAATCCTGAAATATAGGAATTTGTATAGGAAATCACCTCTAGCGTTTCCACTGTAAAATAAAAGGGGGAGCCATTGTTATATTTGAGCATGGCAGGATGGCTGTGCTGTGCTGTCTGAATCTCACCTTTTCATGGAAAGTACCACTCAAGGCAGCATAGTCTGCATTTAAAAGAATGACCCACACAAAATAAATTGGATCAACTGTATTATTAGCTGTATGTCAGCTAATAATTTATCTTAACACTTTCCCTCTTTCTTCTCCCTGCTCCTCCTCCTTCCCTCATGCTGGCCGTTACATTTTCCATTTCTCCATTGCAGCACAGTGTCCAGGATCCACTTTGATAGCCAGGGTATGTGTGTGTAATTTAACAACCAATTCACCCAAGGTCAGGTTGACCATTGCTGGAGGATGCAGCGGAGCTGCAGGATGGGGATGAGCCATGGCTCTCATGACAACCAACCTAAACCTGGGTGAACCGGTTGTTAAATTATTTGAATCCCACCACTGCTTAGACATACTGTGTACTGAAACCCTTCAGAATGTTAGAGTAATAACAATTACTTTAAATTAAAGTTAGATAACTGTATGAAGTTTTAAAATAAATTTCTCTCTCTCTCTTAGATTACTACATTTCACAGATAAATAAGTGAATGTTTTTTTTACAATGGCCCTTCTCTCTTGCTGTTCTGACTGCCAGACCCAGACTTAAACATTTTACATCTCATGACAAGTTCCAGTTATTATGTGTAATGATAATGCTGTCAGTTTCTTCACATCGCAACCCCCTGGTTGTGCTTGATCAGCCAGGCATGACTACAGTGACTCTTAATGTGGCAATGTGAAATATAATTAATGTTCAATAAACAAAACCTAATTTTTCGTGTATCAGCTTATGGAGTCAGTGGAGGATTAAGGATGACTCAAGAAAATGTATTAATTTTGAGCTCCAGTTAAAGACTCAGAAAGTCAATGGCTGAAGGTTTATTTGAATTTTGGGATGTCACAGGAAATGTAGTCATTCTAGTCTATGAAATGCTGTCATAATGTGAACACTAGTGTCCCTTGAAATGTGTCAAACTTCATGTTTCCCAGATCAAAAATCAATAATAACCTATATTCCCAGTGAAGACATATTGGTGAAATAAATCTTAGTGAAACTACAGTTAAATAAACGTCTATGGAGATTCTCAGTCATTCAGGTCATGGTTGTTCCAAAGGTGCCTTTTTGAAAGGCAACTGGACTTTCTGGTTTTTCTTTGAAGACGTTTTGCTTCTCACCCAAGAAGCTTCTTCAGCTTCTTCAGTTAAAGAAACAACTTTTCCTAAGAGTTTTTTTTTAATGCTAAAAGCAACATAATATCCATGTGAAACATGTCTTGGGATATTTACATTTACGTATTTTAGGGAGGAATTACTATGGATAAAGCCCCCATGTTAGAAAATATTATAAAAATAAAATATGGCATTACTTTTTTTACACATCTTTTGAATTTAAATGTAAGAGAAATGAGAATGCATACAGGAAACACATTAAATTTGTTCTAGTTCTCAAGTTAATGCTTGAACTGACTGTTTGGAAACAATCAGTTTAACTGTGGAACTAAGTCCCACAAAATGATGTGCCTTTGTTCCTCATTGCAAATATGCTGATTTTGACTGCATGAAGATTTTGACGGCTGAATGATTCCTGCCATGATCCTTGATTCCATTGCATATTTAAAAAAAAATCAGTTTATTTTTCTTATTTTATGAGCTGTGGTGGTTAGAATGCATGTTGCATTGCAGGCTAATTCTGCTGACTGCTAGGGGTTTGATTCTTACCAGCTCAAGGTTGACTCAGCATTCTATCCTTCTGAGGTTGGTAAAATGAGGACCCAATAGGCTGACTCTGTAATCTCTCTATCACTACTGCTATTTCTTCATTAAAGAACATCATTCTATACAGTTTATAAATGATCACAGATGGTGTAAAACAGGGCTGCCCACACTTTTTTGGCTTATGAGTTACTTATAAAATGTCCAAGTCAAAATGAAATATAAAACTTAGGCCAGCAAGGCTTTCCTGAAGGCCTCTGTAGCCAATAACAAAGCTCCGGACCAATCTGTTATCAGCTACAGAGGCCTTCTGGAAAGGTTTGCCAGCTGCAGAAGAAATGGGCTGAGGTGTGCAAGGCCTAGCTCCAACTATCTGAAGATAAGTGGTAGGGCAGCTCCACCTCTACCTCTATCCCCTGCCTCTGGGAAACAAAAATAAGCAGTTGCCATGTGATCTACCCATACTACCTTTGCGGTCAACAGGTAGATTGTGATCAAAGTATTGGGCAGGCCTGGTGTAAAACGTATGCCATAATTGAGGGAGAATCCAGAAACACAGAAACATTAGCACCAATGGTTTTAAATCTTACATTTTGGCACCTGCATTATTGGAGCTTCTGCACTCTAAAATCAGAGCCTGTTGGATGATAATATCTGGGGCAAAACTTCAATACGGTCATGCTCAAAATGTTGGAACTCCTTTTTATTTATTCTAATGCTTGTCCAGTTCTAGCTACAGTTAAATATGCTCATTTTAAGAAGAATAAAATATCCAGAGATATGTTTCCAAAAATAATCTTTTCATAATCTGTAATCTTTTCATATTATATAATTAAGGCATGTGAAACAGAAACATGTGTTAATAATCAGAGCTGAAAATCAATATAGACACTAAGAATCTTATGAAATATAAATGAAATTACTGGAAAAACATGTATTAATGGCAACTAGTTATTAGCTAATTATATGATTCTGTAAATGAACTGGCTCTGGTAAGGAAATGGACAGGGAAATTGAAGCAGGAGTCCAACTGGAAAAGAACAAAATTGTTCCAAGGGGAAGGGAGAAATTTGATTGCAATTAAGAACTTTTCAGCAGACATAGAGAAATTTGAATTTACTAGCAGCTTAGTGAATTCAGACCTTAAAAGCGTCTATCCTCAGTCTTGGTGAATGTCAACAAAATTAGATTTAAGAACAGAGCAAAAAATTAGCAAAGATTAAGAAAGCATAAAAGAAGTGTTTAAATAGCTAATAAAATAATTGAATGAGAAGTGAGGGATGTGCAAATCTGTCAAAATGAGTTGATGGTAATATAAGTCTCATTTATACATTCCCATTAAGCTAGGCAATTTTACCAAACATGTAGGAATTGAGGATATTAAAAGTATTGGAAAACATTTAAAATTGTAGTTAAAAGTTTGAATGTTGAATATTGTAAAGCAACAGACATAAATAGCTATTTCCAACACAATTGTTTTCCTTATTTTCAAAACTACATATATTTCTTGGGATTAATGCCAAAGTTATCTCTTTTGTACTTGATGCAAATGGCAGGGTGTTTTGTTTTGTTTTTGACAATACCTGTTGTTTTCTTGTTCTTCTTTAGTAATAATTCATATCTGTTGTATAAATAAAAAAGTCGCCCACATTCTTAATTGTAATACAGTGGTCAGTAAATACCAGGCATAGTGACCCATATGTCTTGATGATGGAATTAATACTTATTTGGGAAGAATGTACTCATCCATCAAGGATGCCAGCTTCCATTTGACCAGCTGTATTTCACAATAATAAAATGTGCCATGTCAGAAACATTAAGGAGTAGTTCAAAACATGTATTATGCCCCATAAAGTATGATAATTCTGAACTTACTACTTTGATTCCATTTCATTCATCCAAAAAAAGAAAAGCCTCGTTTAAGGCACATTTTAAGAGCAATGATATGATGATCAAATAGAAATTTGATATATGCATTTTTTATTTTAATATCTGTTGGGAATTTTTTTATTATTTTTTTCTGATTTCAGAAGAGATCATTGAGTATATCAATTGTATATCTAGATTTCACCTTGTTGGGTTATTTTTTTTTTTACTTGTTTGAATTACATGAAATAAGAATCTACCATATATTAAATACCTTGAATGCCATTCACTTTCCTTCTTTATTTCTTTCTTAAATCATCCTTGTTTTCACAATTCTCTTTACAAAGCTTCCATTGGTTTTTTAAAAAACTAAAATGCAATTCTTAAAGTTTTTAGCAACTAATCAGTCCTAGATAGCTACTAAGAGCAGTGAAAAGAGAATCCATGAAGAAATTCTAAACTCAAAGTTCATAAAACCTAGCCACCAAAGAAAATTTACTCTCCTGTTTTTCTCATTGCTAGGCTACTGCTGCCCTCCTAGAATTAATGGGAAGATAAGTCCTAGGCAAGTTGTTTGAACACATCAGGTTTTCTGCAGTAGTTCTTGAACAATGCAAAATAGAAGGCTCTTTAATGTAGAATCACTATTGCAGAAGCCAGAGATTGAAGTGAATATTTTCCCTTACTTTTCTATAGAACTATGGGGGTTCTTTGTTTTGTTCTGTTTTCTTCTTTTGCCCCTTTTAATTACTGTGCAAGAACAGGGGTTGTAGGAATGAAGCCTAGGCACTGAAACATTAATTTAGGACAGAACTTTTTTTCCAAATACGATTTACCTTAAATAATCTAGACTTGCTGAATTCATCATTTCAAAGGAGCACTTGGCAATCATCTTAAGCATGGGAGTGTCAAAAGGTGTAATAAGTTATAAATCCATATTTCCTAGGAGTGATAGGTATCTGGTGGTTTGTTTTTTTTTTGCTTAGTTTCACGAGACAAGTCGGATTAAATCTCATGTTTCCATTAAAAAGAAGCTGACATGGCTTTCCCATCCTGTGAGCAAGCATCTTCTCTGCTAGTGTGATTTGTGCATCACTATCTTGCAGAAAAAAGTAGAAAGGAGAAGAAAGAGTTGTGAAGAAGCTGGGCCAAGAGTGATCCCTATTGATAAAATGACTCAGTTGCATGAAGTTCCCACACATATGGATGCCCCTAAGTTAATAGTCTTCTTTTCCCAGTTGCAATGTATGGCTGTGAAAGTTGGACCATAAGGAAGGCTGAGCACCAAAGAATTGAGGCCTTTGAA
>JAEANM010024797.1:0-11078 GCA_017656035.1 Myanophis thanlyinensis | reverse complement strand
AGCGTATCACCCTCTGTAGTGCTTGTCTGTTTTGCATGGTGCTGTTCCCAAACCAGGTTGTGATGTTGCCCGTCAGACTCTAACCATTGTATCTTTGGTACCTATTACAACCACTGAGCATTGTTGTTCGGCTAAAACAGGAGTGTTAAACTTGCAGCCCATGGGCCAGATGTGTCACTTGCTGGCCATGCCCACCTCAAGTTTAGTGAAGTGGAACAAAGTCACGATATGTCATGTGACAACGTGACGTCGCAAGTTTGACACCCATGAGCTAAAAAGTGAGGGCATGCACAATGAGCTGAATATAGATCTCAGACCTCCAAATTTGGCTCACCCCTATGATGCATACCATTCCTCAACTGCCTAAGGAAGCCATCACAGAGATTTAAGGTAATCTTTAAAGAGCCACATCATCATCACTGCTTTTTCTGCATCATAGCTATCCCTCTTCAATATTTTTCCTGACAATCCCGTCTCAAAATATCTTACTGCCACAATTGTAATACAAAACTCCACCAGGAAAAGGATAAGAGTTTTATCATCTCTTAGCTGAAGGTTTTTCTTTGTTTACCTATGCAAATGAAACTAGAGTGTTTCATGGAAGATCTTTCAGGTCCATTGATATGGGCAGGGAACAAAAAAAAGCAGAAAGTTTTAGGTGCCCTTTTTTGCTGATATGGGTCATCAAATTATTCTTATACTGTTCAACCATCATATTCTTAATTATGTTGTGGGGAAAATGTCCACTTTGAATAAGGAACCAAAGCATTTAAAGTTAGATGCAACAAAGTACTGTATTTTTAATTGGGACACACAATTTCAGATCACTATACTTCTGGACAAAAGAATGCTAAAGACCTCAGAACTAAGTAAGGTTGTGGATTGTATACCCCAGAAGTATTACATGGGAATGATAAAGAAAGCACTGTAAAT
Organism: Myanophis thanlyinensis; assembly: GCA_017656035.1. Lineage (NCBI taxonomy): Eukaryota > Metazoa > Chordata > Lepidosauria > Squamata > Homalopsidae > Myanophis > Myanophis thanlyinensis. The sequence continues at coordinate 10,145 of JAEANM010024797.1, read as the reverse complement.
CCTACTGTGACATGTATAACCCAGAACATAATGCCTGGTGATACTATAGGATTATTTTACTAGGCTATCCCGGGGCACCTCTACATTCTTCTCTACCAGCAGGACTCTAATCTACCCTAATGATAGATAATGACACCACGTACCATAAACTTTGGTATTTATTGTGCCCCTATACTGCCTGCCTTTACACCAAGGAAAAGGCAATGGTCTGGTTTCTGTAATCTTTCTCTTTTCTCTCCAGGCTCATCAGTTGGCTTGCTCTTTTGTATGTTTCTGCTTTTCCTCATGCTTTCTTCAGGTATAGGTCATCATTCATGATAACCTCCACAACTGTTACTGTTATAGACAGAACTTTCCTTTGTGGCATCAAATATCTCTTTCAGAAGGCCAACAGCATCAAGTATGCTGCATGTGCCTAAATTCATAGAAGCTCTGACAAAAATTAAGTGACAGGAATCATGGTTAAACTTCACAACAAAAGTCAAAATGCACTCCTCTCCTTGAAACTGTGTAGGAAAGGTTAGGAGAACCAAACATAATCATCCGGCAATCTAGATAATCCAGTCTTGTTTTATTCTTAATAACTACACTCTTCTCTCCTTCTCTCACACAAAATAACCAAGGATGTTATATCCACACATGTCTCTTATCTAGAATTTTGAGGTCTGACCAGAGTCTTCTAATAATTCAGGAAATCAGCATCACTGTTATCTTTTCAATGTTTGTTGAGATTCAGACCTTCTATAAAGCTTCATCCCAGATAAATGTGTGCATGGAAGGCTGTCCTCAAGTTGATGCTTGTTTTCAGTTGTTTCCTTAGACATTTACTGCCACCTAATGGCTAAAAGGGCGGCGGGGGGGGGGGAGACGGGACTGTTTCATTGATTTCCTCATCATACAACCCCAGAAAAACAGAGTAAATGGACAAGCACCCATTTGGTTTCATCATGTAAATAAATGCTCTATCTATCAGATAAATCTTGAAAGAATAAGGGGCATTTTGAAAACCAATAAAATGTTCACAAAGTAAATCATGCTCTTAAATGACAATTTATAGGAAAAATGTTGAAATGCCTCTTTGCTAAAGGCATAAGAACAAGCGGATTAAGTTTTTTCCTTGCCAATTAGCAATGTAATCCAGAAAATGTTTCTGACTGTACTTTCTTAATTGTATTAATTTTTTAGAGAAAATGTATAAACAAACACAAATAGAAAATAGATCAAGCAAATAAAAGGGTAAGGCAGATATTAGTAAACAAGGGATTTAAAAATATTAAAATGGTTATAGATTTCTGGTATACCATTAGTTAATTATGATGAATGAGTTAATACATTTCTTTTAATGATTAAAAGCATTATTAAACTTTAAGCAAATATAAACATGAAGAACCATGATTAATACATTATAAATTATGAAGTAAAATTATAAACTATGATAGATTGCATCCAAACTGAGATTCTGTAGAGCAGTGTTTTGGAAATCTGATGGTTTCTGGGAAATAATGTCAAGCATCAATTCAATCCTTTACTGTCAATGCACAACATGTGTGCAACTGAAATTGCATGTCAGAAAAGCGACAATAACATACTGTAGTTCCTGAATTTGTAACTTCCGAGGAAAAATTTTTAATCTGAAAATTGTGATGCAATTTCTAAGCATCTTTTATTATGCTGTTTTTATCCCATCTTTGCTTTTGGGAAATCTATTTGTTTTTACTATAATAGCAAAAATGCCAAGTGGAAGACTAGGCTGTGTGGAATAACTTCACCAGGACAGCTCTTTTGCCAAGCGAAGATTTGAGCATTGGTCAGTTCTAATGACTGCAGCATATTTTACAGTGCTTCTTGAAATAATTGAGATATTCTCAAGAACTATGATGACCCAAGAATGCCAGTCACAGGACTCACTTTTCTGCATGTATCAATGTTTATATAAACTGTTCATTTTATTTTAACAATGGGTTACTATGATATCCTTCAAAAATCATGGGAATTATAATTTGGATATTATAATTTGCATTCTCCCAACCCTTTTATTCTGTACAACCTCTAAGAGCTACAGTTCCTAGAAATTCTTTAGGAGAATATCTATTAAATGATTTTAACTCTGTGGGGCCCTTAGAATCTGATTGTCTCTGCTCAGACTAAAAGGTACTGATAAATGCACTCAAAACATTTACTAGTATATAGAATAAATGTCATCATAATTCTGTTATGGTGAGAAATAATGTTATCTCATTTTTTATTACTGAAACATTAAGCGCCATAGATCAGCTCTAAACTGCAGTTTGTCATCCCTAAGAGAATTTAATTTGAACTGTCTGCATAGCCAACTATTGCTATCAGTATTGTCCAGTCTGCATGAACATGATATCCTCTACATGTACTGGATTTCAATATCTATGGCCTAGTTAGTCCGATCATAGTCCATGATAAATGAAGGTTATTTAGTCCAACGCAACCAAAAGAAGAACACATCCACGATGAATATTACTGAAATACACGTTCAAAGAAATCTGAATCTATTCTTGGTAAATTTCTGATTTGGATTCTATCTTTTGATTATTCTTAAGCCATAGCTTCCCAAGTGTGATAGTATATGGGAATGACCTTAAGAGACAGGAGAAGGGTCATAGCCTATCTGATAAGAGGCAATTCAATCCATGGACAGAGGAAAACTATGGGAAGCATTTTGGAATGGGACCGTCCCTCGTTTTCCAGATAACAAAAAGAGGGGAGAGAAGAATACTTTTAATATGGCAAGATTCTGTTTACCTTAAAATAAAAATTGTGCTGATGTTCCTGATTTTGTTTCTTCTGCACTACCACAAAGAGCTACCATAAATCATGACACATAAAATAAAGTAACGCACCTATGCTTACCAAATAAAACTGCTAGACTATATTCTGGACAACTAGAATTGGCACACCAAAACTGAAAATTTAGCAAAGCCGACACCAGAGATGTCCTCCAATTTTTCCCAATTATTCCTTTTTCCCCAGTTATTATTCCTGAAATAGCTGCAGTTTGCTCCTGAACATCAGACTTGGACTGTCTGGAGCAGACATGGCATATTGCCAGGACCAACCTAAGAACCCCCAGAATCTGGAACAGAAAAATGGTGAGGAGAGGCAGATGATGAGGATTTTTAAGACCTTCAAATCAAGAGATTCGATATTAGAAACCCTTGATTTGGCTTGATCATTTTGGGTGGTGCTCAGGAGTGGGCTAACATTGTTGATTCTATGAATCCTAAAACCATTGAGAGGGAACTTTGGCACTTTGAATCCTACACAGCCTGGTTAAGCAACAGTGTTTGAAGAAGTGCACCAGCATCTACGTAACATTGGAGCAAGTATGACACCATCCCACTACCCCCATAAGCTCCAGTCCACAGTTTGATAACCTCTTGTCTAAGGAAATAAAATGGGGAGAGGAACAAACATCATGTTCCCTGAGGTCTATTTGAGTTTAAGTAAGTTTCTTTTGCCATATATAATGGGAAGCATAATAACCCATTTCTCTACAACTGATTTCTGTGTTAACAACAATCATTTTACTCTCTACCCCCCCACTCAAAAAAGAAGGAAAACATTTCTTTCAAGAAAGGTATTTTTCTGTTAGGAGCACCCTGTCTGATAAAGCAAACTGTCTGATAAAGGAAGGCTAATTATGTCTTTATCCTCCTTGTACTTTTAAGTTCCTGAGATCAAAAGTTCTTTCCAGCTAGCTAGATAATATCTTTCTGGTTCATCTAACCATGTTGGAAGATTATTTGTTTGGCTGGCAAAGGAACTATCAAAATCACTTGTACAATCCTCCTTCAGTGCTTCATTCACCAGGTGGCTTTAAGTAAACCCTAGAAACCCTCATGAGTATATATATTATATGTCCAACATTAAACACAACACAGACATTCACCAGTAACCTTTTTTCTGCCATGGTACCTTTATCTCATCTCTAGTCTTTCCTTGAGCTTAGGATCAACTTATTGTTTCAGATTCAAAGTAATCCTTTCCTTTTCTTCTGTTACAATCTGGATGAGTTCTAGCATGCTTCTCCTAGCAGTTTCTGCCAGCAAGAGGTTTTGAGTGACTGGGGGAGGAGAAGGGGAAGGGGTGGGGCTTCTCTTTTTTCTTCTTTTTTTAATACCATTGAGGATTCATGCAAGAGCACTATATCTATCACCTTGAATAGACACCAGTCTCATTAGGTTGCAGTTTGACTGTTATGAAAAACAACATGGGGGCAGGCACCACTTTTCCCATTCCATTGTGGCTTTGGTTACCCGATGAGGACTGTTATATTAATACCTGCACCCATCACAATGACCTAAATCATGAATTCCTCTACAGTGGGTCCCCAACATTTCTGGATTGGCTGATTGGTACAAGCAGTGATGGTGGCAGAGGGGATGCTTTCATGCACCACTTCCCCAAATGCATGTACACATGCGCTCGCCCACCACTTCTGCAGCTCTGCACTAGGCTGGGGACTGGGGACTGCACTACACGATCATCCAACAACTATTTCCAGATGTCACTGGCTACAAGATAAAAACAGAATACTTTACAGGTAGTCCTCAACTTACAACTACAACTGAGCTCAAAATTTCCATTGCTAAGAAAGACAGTTTTTAAGTGAGTGTTACCCCATTTTATGACCTTTCTTGCCACAATTGTTAAGTGAATCCCTGCAGTTAAGTTAGTAACACAGTTGTTAATTAAATCTGGCTTCCCCATTGATTTTGCCTTTCAGAAGGTCACAAAAAGTGATCACATGACCCCAGGACACTGCAACTATCATAAATACATGCCAGTTGCTATATGTTCAAATTTTGATCACATGACGGTGGTGCTGCAATGATTGTGTGAAAACTGTTCATAAGTCACTTTTTTCAGTGTTATTGTAACTTGTAACTTCAAATGGTCATTAAACAAATGGTTTTAAGTTGAGGGCTACCTATAGTCACTTTCTGCCAGACCAGCATTCCTTTGCAACACCATACAGGAATGGAACTTGTTCATTTTCATTCACTCCTTTCTACTTCCTGAACCCTCCTTGTTCAGTTTACTTATCAGCCAAGCTATTTTTCAACACCTTTAACAGATGTGGAGGAAGAATTCTGAGGGGCACAGAAAGAGTTCCTTCTACTTCACTACCTGGCCCTAGTTAATGCCTACTACCTGCTAGGAAACTGATTGGTAGCTAAATCCAACATCTTGCCCATCCCAAATGAGGGGAAATGACTGTTGATTACTTTCCCGTTGATAAGGAAAATAATTTAATAGTCCCTTATACAGCCATCATTTTAGAAATGTGTTTGAATCAACCAGATAAATAAGGTTTAACTGTCCCTCTTGGTTCTGCACTTTGAATTTTGGGGTTTTTTAGTTCCTACTGAGTTATTCCCAAATTCAAAATCTCTAAAGTGGATGATGGCTCTCACATTTACAGACCTATGAAAATATATTTTCCACTTAAAAAGGTAATTTCAAGCTAGAAATGCACAACTCAAGGTAATCACCTAAGCAGAATTAAAGAGCCAAAAAGATTACAGTCCTAGTGAAATTATTTTGTACTCAGGCCAAAAAGAAAAGGGGAAAATCCATCATTTACAGACTATTGTTGTTTTGAGGATTGGGCCTGTTTAGTATGCTGGTAGGTGTTCTTTCTTTTAGATGTCAATAAATAAAAGCATTGGAGGGACAGAAAACTTCCTCTAAGGTATATTTAAGCTATATTAAACCAAAGAGAGCAGCAAAGAAACTGAAAGTTGGAGGCAATAGAGTAGTATTCTGAACGAACCTGTTTCATCCCCTTTTCAAAGCTACTGAAGAAGCCCTCTTGAGAAATTTTATCTATGGTAGGTTGGTGTGGAAAGCTGTATATGAAGCTGTGAAGAGTTGTGGCATCTTTGAGAGACACTGGTGGAGATCTGCTTTATTTTGTGACTTGTGCCTTGGCTGCCTAGGGGATGAGAAATATTTATTTAAGCCCCTGCATTGTAGAGTTATCAGACCCATAATCCCTACATTATTTCTAGATCAGATTCTATGGGTTGGCCCTCCCAGCCCATAAGGTAAATGAAATGACTGAGGGACCAGCAAGAGGGTCTTTCATGATTTACAATGCCAGTTTCTAATTGAAAGCTCAGGACAGCCTCCCCTTATCTGACCCTCAGTAAAAGTGTTTCAATCACAATTCCTAGTCTGAGAAAGTACCGTAATCATGGGAGCTGTAGTGCCATTTAGAAAATTGGGAAGTTATGTAATTGTTCAAAATGCAAAGCTTGAGAACCAAAGAATTAGCTGTAGTAATCCTAACCCTAACTCTAACTCTTAAAGACTTTTTAAATGTGAGTAAAGGCAATGCAAACCTAGACTCTGCTATTAACATTGTACTGCAGATATTTGTAGTACTGTAAATATTCTTTTAGTATCACTTTCATTAATATCTTCCCAGTCAAATATTTATCTATTTAAGATCATAAGAACAGAAAAATCCCATTTGACTAGCAGACATGAAGTTTTAAAGTTCATAAGATAACACTGTGCTTAAAAATAGTTCTATAAAAAATTAGCCTTGGGATGTTAACCTTTTATTTTGCAATTTCCTGTCCTATTTCTCATGTTAAAAAATTATCCATTCTTTGCATTGTTCTACATGAAAAGAGATAGTGCTTTGGATCTATATATTCATATGTCAAGGGACCACTTTGGAAAGGATAAATTTCATAAACTGCAAAGCAACATGAAACTAAAAGGAATTGGGTGAGGCAAGGTGTAGTCTTTTGAAAAATACTGGGCTTTTTTGCCAAAAGAAAATTGAGAAAATAAAATACCATGAAGACTTTAAAAATGGGTGAAGCATAAACAGGTAGAACTGTAGAAACCTGTTCCCTATAAACCCAGATTAGAGAATATAGCAGAACATTATTTCCTAGATGGTTTAAAATTCTAGAATGACATTCTAAGAAAATTCTGTACTGGGGTGTCATAAACCAAAAATATTCAAAGAAAAAAAAATATATGAGCACATTTTTCCCCCCTTAAATAAAATCTAGAAAGAAATGTTAAGCCTACGTCAGAGAAAGATTTTCTAAACTGGGAGTGTAAGGGAGTTTCCCCCCCCCCCTTCTCCCTCACTCTCTCATTCTCTTGCCACAAGAGATAGTGAGGAAAGATTAGCCAAACAAGTCTAGGTGGGGTTTATACCGTACCTATCATCATATCCCAAACAGAGGTGGAATTCAGCAGGTTCTACCAAGTTCTCTAGAACTGGTAGTAATTTTTCTAAGTTTAGGAGAACAGGTTGTTGTTTTTTCCACTTTACAGGGTTAATCCTATAAGGACAGCAGAAAAAAAACATTCTGGTGTTGTTTCTAGCCTAATCTTTATTGCCCTGCTTACAGAAACCTACCCAGTCACATGACACCCCCCCAGCCACACCCACCAAGCCATGCCCACAGAACTGGTAGTAAAAAAAAATTGAATTCCACCACTGATACCAAACCATGTTGTTTCACCTTCTTTTTAGTGAAAGTGCAGGAAACTGACCAGGGGAATAATTCAACTTTAATTCCTATACTCTGAAAATAAATGGTAAAGGTGGGAGGAGACCATTGACAGAGTCAGTTCTAGGCTAATGTTAATGTGTCTAAATTGGATACTTGAGGGAAAGGGTGGCTTTTGTTCTAAATATTATATTCTCCTGGAATGCATCTTTTCATGGCCTTTTCCTATCTCCAGCTGAGATGCTTCCAAGAGCAGCCCTTGGCCTGCTACGTTCTGAGAATGCAGCCACAATATTAGTAATACATCCTGATTCCCTTAGGATGCTAGTATTTATTTACTCAAACCATTCTATCTTTTCTAGCCTATCTGTTATAACCTATGAAGAAAATGAAATGAACAGAAATTATTTTTAAGTTTGGGAATGGCAGAATATACATGTTTACTCAAAATACATACATGCATGTTTGTTACGAATGGGAAAATGTAGATCATTCTAAAATGTTTATACCTACAATAGAGGATTGGTTTTTAAAATTGGCAGAGCTTGTGGAAATAGCAAATAGTTGCTCCGAGAAAAAATAAGGATTTTATTTTTAAAAACTGAAAACCCTAAATGGATTTTTTGTTGAAAGAAGAAAAACTATGAATTTATGATTTATAGACCAAACATTTAAAAAGGCCAAGGTAGAAGGGAGAATAATAAGATGGCAATTATTTGATAGGAAGAAATCATAATTTTGTGTTTCCTTCCTGTACTTTTAGGGACATTTAATCATTATGGTTTCCTCTATTGTAGACAAGAAATGTCATAGCTACATTGAACATTCATCTCTGAGAGAGAGAGAGAGAGAAACATCTTAGATTTTTTTCTCACTGCTGAGTTAAAATACTATCTACTATCCTTTGAGTTGGCAGGAAAAATATCCTGGCATGAAATCTGTGGTCTCCGTTGCCAATTCCCAACCTACCTCTAGAGCCTCTGTTCTGGCTGACATGATGCAGGGATGATAGAGTGTCTGCAAGGGGTGTTAAACAAAGCCCTTGGTTGATCCCTTCTGGCTTTGCTACCCCTCCATGCTTCTCAACATTACCAACTGATAGGAAACATCTGCCATGCAATAACATGTGAAACCTGATTTCTTTGTGCAACTTTACTGTTTGTCTATTAGGCACCTTTTAAATCTTACTGCAAACAAATCTGTTTAAGATGTTTGCTATAAAGGACCCACAGGCTGACAGTTAAAAGAATTGGAACAAAGAGCCTTTTCAGTCCCTCTGATGAATGCAAAATTCTGGCAGATTGACTTGACTGATCTCCCTTGGATGATATTAATTAGTGCTGGTTTAGAGAGAGGAGTGGAACCCTAATAAATTGTCCCCTTCTCCCTCCCCCTGTTTCTCTCCTTGGTTTTAATTAACTAAAATAGCCAAGCACTTAGGGAGTTGTGGAGGTTTGGCATTTTCAAAGACTGGCATATCTGCTAGCCCCCAGAGGTTTGTTGAAATTTAGGATTTTAGAAAAATAGCACCCTCCTGAAAGTAGAAAAGTAGACCTTTTTCAAAAGCTAAAAGCTCCCAGGAATATCTGCACAGAATTGGAAAAAAAAGTTAAAATATCAGCCAAGATAATGAGATTAAAGCTCTGTTTGTTTATGTATCATATGTATGGCACACATTAAAATGAGTAGAGCTTTGACCTCCATCATGGCCACCAACTTGTCTGTTTTTGGTGACATAATCTGCACACTTCAGGTACTTCAACTTTTTCTCAGTGATTGGGAGTCATGCATGCACCACTCCAAACAATCTATAGGCTCCAGGCTAATTCTGTCCCTACAGTCTTCTGTTATCACCAATAGCATGAGTGATGTAGGGTGTCCCATTTGACATATCATAAAACTGCCCCTAGTTGCTGTTACCTTAAGAAGAAAACACTACTTTTAACAACAGTACAGATAAGGATGATTTAAAGCTATCTTACATACAGGCTGAAGGGAACAGAATAGCTATTGCTGATTTTGAACCAGGCAATCTCTGTGATACAAACAATTCTCCAGCAATATGATATAGTATTTGGTCTTTTTCTATCGGAGATCTTCTAGTGGTGTGCTATGTTGGATTACATTTTTATTATGGTACTTTTGGTTTCTTCTGTTTTCATTTTTAATAATTGCAAGTATCCTGTACTAACTTAGTTTCATACAACAGTAAAAATATATATAATGATATGTGGGAAAGACCTTGGGAGATGGGGAAATAGAGCTGACTAGGGAATGATCAGATAAGCAAGGCCATCGGCTAACTAAGGCATGGTGAACTAAGGCAGGAGGCTCCAGTCCATGCTAAATATTGTTGCACCCTCTCTTGGAAAACCCTGGAAACATGACTTTTACCCTCCCACTATCACTGACCTCTGTTTCAGGTTATAGCCGAAAACCCGGTCCAATTCGGTGAAAGAAGACTCAATAAACTGGGTCCGTTTGGATGACCGTGAGGGGTCCCATTTTATTCAAGCTGCGAGTAAAACTCACGATGCAGATTCTGTCAGTCAAAAGGCACAGTGTAAGGGAAGCCGCGGCTTTTTATATTTGCCGCGACTTCAAATTCCTGCGCTTCCCATTGGCTGG
>JAEANM010024796.1:0-11078 GCA_017656035.1 Myanophis thanlyinensis | reverse complement strand
CTGAGAGAGCAAAAGCTGGCTGAGGGATTCTGGGAGTTGAAGTCCACAAGTCACAAAATGGCCAAGTTTGCCCACCCATGTTCTAGGAGATGACTTGGTGCTAACTTTCTACTTAGGGAATCAACTATATTTACTAATAAATAATAAACTAATAAGTGCTAATAAACTTTCTTGCTAAACATTTCTGCCTTTAGTTCTGAAATTATTGTCTGGTATGATGGAAACAGGCTCCTACGATTCAAGGCATATTATGCAAGAATGGAGCAGCGAACTAAGGAGAAATGTATGGAAATCATTGAGATGAGTTAGTATGGATCCTTTCCAGTATATAGTTTTATTTAATTCTGCTGTAGTCCTTAATTTTCATCTCTGTCTATCCTGGGATATCATCCAGTTTGTATATTGCAATGTAGCTTTATTCTTGCTTCAGCATAATCATGGATTTGATTTAAGACTAGCTATCAGATACATTCATCTGCCAACAAGGCATTCCACTGTAACTTATTTCATTATTCAAGATTTGGAAGAAGGGGCGGGTTTGCAATGCCCATCATTCCTTAGGAGTTTCTTTGTGATGTTGTGGCATGTGGCAGATTCAATTACTTATGAAGCTGAAGTTTCCCAGGCTCTCCACTATGGGCTTAAGCCCTTAAATGAGTCTCTTAAATGAGAGACTGTAGAGACTAGAAATGAATGTGTTGCATATATTGCAAACACACACACACACACACACACACGGAAAAGAAATCTAAAGTAAAAGTGTGAATTCTCCCAGATGTTAAAAGAAATTGCAGCTTCAGGAAATATAAATATAGTCTACCTAATATTATTTTTATTCTGAAATTTTGATTATGCAGCTGATAGCAGAATATGTGCAGTAAAGCCTGGGGGAGGTCATTGGGTAAGATCTGTAAAGTGTTAAATCGCCTATTGAAGCTGCAAGCTATATCAATACACCTGGATCTAAGTTATTGACATGCCTCCTATTTATTCCAGCCCTACAAAAGCCAAGGTCTTTAGAACTGGGCTCTAATCAGTCATGCTTTACTGATCCCTCCAAGAAACCCCAGTCAATAAAGGTGCTTTGCATCTTAACCTTTTGAAGTATGTAAAATTACAAGCAGGATTGATTTAGAGAAAATTCTTGAGGATTGGAAACCTTTAGATGTAGAAGTTCTTTTGGGTGTGGCTTCCATTCAGAAGGTCCAGCAACGAATATGGGCAGAAATGTAGCTGCATGTAAAGTTGAGAAAGCTTTTTATATTTCAGACTCAAGGGTGTAGTCATTTCAGTTTGTGTGCCTTCTGTGCATTTGTTGTAAGATTATCACAACAAGAATGGGTAATGTAGATGTTCATTCCCAAAGTGACAGTTATTGTGGTCTATCAGGAAGGGATGTTTGCTAACCCCCAATCCTCTGCTCAAGATCCATTAAAATGACTTACTCCTCAACACACTTTAAACAATCTGCTGCATTATTAATTGTGAGGAGGGTGTGAAGTGCAAGAAAGGGGTAAACATCCCCCAGCATTTCAAAGCTTGCTTAAGGACAGTACAGGAATTGTCTCCCAAAGGTACTGAGTTCAGGATATAAAATATTATATTTGGATGTTTCTTTTGGTTTTTCTCAGGGATTTAGATAATAGTTTCTGATTGTACAGTAGAGGTACTGATCTTGAGATTCATGAGATAATTAACATTATTTTTGGCAGTGAGTTTCTGTGGGTTCCAAGAAAATGTTAATGGGAATTCTTGGGAGTCCAGAAACAAGAGGAAAGACATGATATGCATGTAATCAATCAATAATTCCCAAGCAGTACTCAGAGGTTATAATCAAAAAAGACAATTGAATGTGTATGGTTGCACTTGTTCATTCTTGTATGCTTCAGTAAGTAGACAGGGAATCCTTGGAATGCTGTCCTGCTGTAGGATTCAAGCTAGAGTTAAACATCTGGAGACCAATGTGTATTTTGGAAGTTTTGCTCCTGCTCTTCCACTACAAAGTTACTCTGAAAGCAATAAACCCAGGGGAGGTGAGGACAAACTTTCCCTCACATGATGGTTTTCTTTCACAAACTTTCTGCAGCTCTACAATCTCTCAGGCTTTTCAATAATTCTATCACATCTGAAATCTCAGGAGAAAATATTTTGGAAGGAACAATGGAAGTATAGAAGACTGGTTGTAAAATTCAACACACTATGGCAATCATTTGGGTACAGGAGAGAAACAAGCACAAATGACTAGTGGGCCACAGTTTCTGCTGTTAGTTTGACAGGGTTCAGATCAGAGGTGAAATTCAACAGGTTCTAGCAGGTTTGCTAGAACTGGTAGTAAATTTTCTAAGCCGTTCGGAGAACTGGTTGTTAGAAGAAATCTCCTTTTGTTTTTTTTTCCACTTTACAGGGTTAATCTTGTCAGGAAGGCAGAAAAAAAACATTCTGGTGTTGTTTCTAGCCTAATCTTTATTGCCCTGCTTACAGAAACTGCCCACCCAGTCACATGACCCCCCAGCCACGCCCACCAAGCCACGCCCATAGAACCGGTAGTGAAAAAATTTGAATTCCACCACTGGTTCAGATCATATACTGTATGAATATGAGTTTGTCATAATTTACAAAGAATAAGTCTTGACTCTCTTTAAATTAAAAGAAATACAAGACAAAGCATAGCAAGATTCAGGAGAATCGTGACAGGAAGAAATCAGCAAGATGGATTTCCCTGGACTTTAGGATAGAAAGTTCCTAATGGTAAGAATGGATTAACAATGGAACTAGATTGCCTCAGAGGTCACTGACTTTACTTTTCTGGATATATTACAGAGGTAATTGTATCTTATGATTCCTGACAAATGTACCCTTTCCTTGTATGTACAGTGAGAGCATTTGCACTGAAGACAAATTCCTTGTGTGTCCAATTACACGTGGCCAATCAAGAATTCTAGCTATCTATACTTACCTACCTACCTACCTATCTGATGGCTATCTGTAAGAGATGCTATAGTAAGAAATCCCAGTGTTAAGTAGGGGTTTAGGACAGATGAACTCCAAACTTTTTTCCAATGATTCAATATACAAATGAACATATATTTCATAGTTAAAAATAATTATTATTAATAATTTATAAAAGAAATATCTGTCCTTTCTGTTTTCTCCTATTTTCTTCAACTATTTTGTGGCCTCCTGATTATAGAAATCATTTGTAAATGTACAGGCATGCATATAAATTAGCAAATGAAAATCCATGTCAGCTTTAACTTCTTCATGATGTCCTTTTCATAGCCATCTGTACCTTGCCATGTTCTGATCTTAAATAGTAGAGGAGGAAAGAAGACAATCAATATATGTTTCAGTCATCCCTTTGACACAAATTTCAAGGTAGCTTTTTCTTTAGCTTTTTCTTTTCATACTATGCCACAGATGTCCAATTACCCAGCGCTAAACTCTGTTTAGTAGAAAGAGAAGCCAAATTCTGAGAAAATGCACAAGGGATCATGCAGTAAATCATCCTGATTAATATCCTTCAACTCTTATTTCATCAGGTGTATTTGTAGAATAAACATGTGAACAGTGGCAAGTCATTTCTGAAGTGCCAGATCACCCTCAGGGGGTTGACTTAGGATATTCTGAGTATCTGCTTCAACTATTTTCCGTAACTGCTGGCATTATACAAAAATCTCTGGTAACAATTACATCTGTCTCACCACATTTCTGTGCAAATTGGAAGATCTGTGTCCCTGCATAATCTAGCTGGTGATACACAAAGAAGTATGACAATACAGAGTCACTGCAAGGCTAAACTTAACCCTCGTGGATTAGTACAGTATGTTCTAATCCAGAACTGCTTTATTTCAGTTAATGGCAGGAACAAAACAACACCAATTGGTTCCAAGATTTAGGCTTAGCAGGGTTTTGTTAAAAAAATATTTATTTTAAAGTCTGTATACTGTTTCCATTAAAAAAAAATAAAGTGGAATGATGAATATTTTAAATGTCTACTATGCTATGCTTCTCTAAGACTGCAATACTTATTTACCAGCTGAACATGTATTTGAGATTTATATTAAAAGTTTTTATTTTCATAATATCAATGCTGTATATCTTTTGGAGTTTGCTTCCCTTTCCTTAGTTGGTGAAAAATTCTTATAGGAAGTAGCACAACAAATACAACTTCTGGAAGCAAATTGTTCAATAGTCTGAAGTTTAAAAGAAGATATTGGACAATCACTTGTCTGAAATGGTACAGGGTTTCCTGCCTCAGTTAGACTAGAAGACTTTCAACTTCAACTAGAAGACTACTAACTCTGTTATTCTGTTCTAGTCTTTATGGCACCTGAGCAATTACAAATTCAGGGAATCAAAAAAGTAGGTTAAAAAAAAGTAGGAATAAATTATCAGAAAAAATGATTGTATAATTGCATATGTATTCAACAAAAAACTGCAAGAATTATCTTATACCGTATTGCAGAATTTTCTAATACTTTAGGCTAGTAGATACATTGAACATTTTGTAATTCTATCATGGATAAAATGGTTCTTGTATAATGGTTGCCATAAGGAGTATGAGCTATCACAAAACACTTATCAAGATGGCAGCCATAACTGCATGATTAAAATCTTGCCACCCTTCTCTTTCTCTCTCTCCCTCCCCCCTCTCTCTATCTATATATATCAATCAGCCTTCTCCCCTCTCTCTTATGCAATCATCATTGTATAAGTGAATTAGTACTTTATGTCAATAAGCATCATTTCTCCCTTATTTAACTGTTGTTTTAATAGCCTTTCCACAGCTTTGAAGGATCTTGTAGAACTCTTCACTGCTTTGAGTAACTTAAGTAATTTGAGTTACTTACTGAGTAGCTTTAATACTTTTCTCAACTCCAGATCATTTGTGAAATAAAAATGATATACAGATTCTTTGGGAACATCACTGTTTGTATTCCTCAATTTCAAGAACTACTTAACCTTTTGAACTACTGAGTAATTTTTGAGGAATTTATAAAATAGTTGCCAAGGTAGGTACAGCTTGTTATAAAACACCAAGAAGCAAGCAAAGTGTAGGAATTAATTTTAAGTATTTTTATGTCTAATTCTCCATTACCCATTTCTTGGACAAAAACCCTATTTTAGGAATTAACTATGCGTGATATATGCATTCACTGAAATGAGACATTGTATCCAATCATAATTAAACAATATAAATTACTTTAAAACTATACTCACTAATAATAAAGGTTAGATTAAGCTAGGAAGCTTTGAGCAGGCTAATGTTCATATTCCCTTACTATACATAGTCATAGACAAAATACATTAAAATAATGCATATTGGCATGACTTATTTAGTTGGGATCCTCAAACCAAATCCTAAATCATTCTCAAATATACTAAGCAACAGGCCATCCAAGATATATACAGGGCTTATCTAATGGAATGTTTATTGATAAGAACATCTTTGAGCAGCAATCTAAAAATAGTAATGGCTATAGTTAGCATTAAGTATATGCACAAAAAGTAATTCATTTTGTGATGAACAGAAGCTGCTGACCAAAGAAGATACTGAAAGTTTCCACATCTAGATTATTGTCAACATCTTGCAAAGAAGAAAAGATATGGAAATACAATTGCATTCTAAAAGTGCATGATAATAGAAAGGATTAATAAAAACAAAGAGTTATATTAAGTAAAAGGTAAAATTTATCTTTAAATGGTTAAATATAATCTAACTTTTATAATATTAAAACCCATGCCTAATTAAAAGCTCAAAAGCTAACCAAGAAGTAGAGACTGGAAGGAATGAAGTGTCAAAATTGGCATTCAGGCATACCCAGGATATGCTTGAGATGTGAGCCTTCACCACAACATCTGGGCATTGATCATGAGGCCTGTCTATCTTAAGCACATGGCCTATGGGCTGCCAACCTCAACAGCCAAAAGAAAACAAAATACAGCTCCTAAGTCTAAATCATAATACCCCCAGGAACAAAAAGAACAGACATACGTAACACCACATACAACCGAAGACATAAGGAGCAGACAACAGGAACTGATGAAGAGGAAACGGAACAGATGCATGGAGGCATCTAGGAAAAAAAGTAGGCATTACAAAACAGGTTCATTGAGCTACATTGTTTTGATCTGCCACAGAATCATGAGGAGACTGGATAGGTATAGTTTCATGAAGGAGGGGCCAAAGTCAGTGAATATAGCCATGCTCATCAGACAGTGAATCATAAACCCACCCTATAAAGCCAGAAATTCTTAACAAAAACACTAAGCTGGCATTACCCAAAATTTGATTTTATAAGGCTGACTCTAGGATTTATAACACTGGCTCTAGATCTGTATGCATTGTTGAAATATGAATTAGGTTTGACATGATCTTTATTTGGCAGCACTGCTATCTTCATATTCTTATTGCAGGGAACCTACTGTACTAAATACCAAGAAACCTGTGAACAGGCATTTGAAGACTCATGGATTATTGTACTAGTCAATTCATTGGGAAAAGGGTAGAAGGGCTTCATTCCTCCATTTGCTGACTATATTAACACATAACTATGAATACAGTCACCATTTTTGTTGCTTTCTTTCTGAGGCCATATTTATCTGAGAGGACCAAGAAACATACAGTATAAAACTTATGGAAAAGAAAAGAAATTAGCAGAGAAACTTAACGTTGGAAGTCAAATTGCATGTAAATTGCAAGCAGAAGGGTAAGTCTGTGTGGGATTTGTAAGATTGCCTTTTTCATGGGTAAGTATGATGTCTTATTTTTTTTTAATCCTTCTATTTCTAAGGTCCCGTCCTCAATGTTTACAGACTCTTGATATAGCCACTAGAGAGCAGACTTAACTTAGTAACAAGAACTAATTACCCTCTTCATTTCTCTAGCCTTTCACCCATCTTTTCTGTTCTGTTCCCCTGCCCACTTCTGCCTTCTTACCTTTGTGCCTTTTATCTTTCTCTCTCTAATATATAGACAAAAGGGATTTAGATGGTTCTTGGTTCTACGTCTGATACTGCAATAGTCTTAGGTCTAATTAAAACGCCACAGATGGCCTGAACCCCACATGAAAGTTTGATGGAAAATTGATCAGCTAAACAAACAAGAAATTTAGCTGGGTGAGTGAAGGTAATGTTTGTTCAAATATGTAATGAATTCCATAGGGGATATTTATGGGACCTCAGTGATGGCATGAGTGCTTTGTTTTCCTTGATTTTCCTCTTACTTACCTGCCCTCTCCTTGTGAGGACAATATTCATAAAGGAAATACTAGGACTGCATCAAAGGGCTTGTGGATGTTGACTAATTTGTCATTCATAGTACATGTCACCATAGAGAAAGTGACTGAAGGATTTAAAATAAAACCAAAAAAGGCATTAATTAAAATAGAGAAATAGCTAAGGATATTACACTGATCTTTCACTGCATATGCTTTATGATTTTTGCATGCTTGTACCTGGACTGCTTTTTTTTTATTTATTTACTGATTTTGTGTCACATTGTGGGCTGGATTCATATTCTACTTGAGTCCAAAAAAGAACTGGATTGACAGTGTATGTAGTGGAAATGTTTTTGAAAGACATTTTGTTTTGGAAGAACAGAGATTTTTTTTCCTCTCCTTAATCCATAACTTAGCAATTGTATAAAAAAAAGAATTCCAAGATCAAGATGGTGATGATGGCGATGATGCAATATATTAACTCTATAAAGGGGTATGATGGCTCAGTGGTTAAACACACTGAGCTTGATAGCTGGAAAGCTGACAGCCCAGGTTCGAGATCTGAGTACTGCATGACAGGGGGAGCTCCTGTCCTTGCCCAGTTCCTGTCCACCTAGCAGTTTGAAAGCATGCAAATGCAAGTAAATAAATAGGTACCATTTTGGTGGGAAGGTAACAGCTTTCTGTGTGGCTTGACATATAATTATGCTGTTCACATAACCACAGAAATGTTTCAAGACAACATTGGCTTCCTCGCTAAGAAATGGAGATGAGCACAAGATACAACTGGACAGGTGAAACCTTTGCCTTTAATAATGCTATAAAGTACATCATACATTATAATGATTTATTTGATTTATATACCGCCCCCTCTCCCAAGGGACTCGGGGCGGTGCACAGCCAATAAAAGCACAAGTACAAACAACAATTTAAAACCTATTCAAGATAATTAAATAATGGCTGTCTAATTAAAACAGTATTATTATAGTTTAAAATTTAAATTAAAATCAGTTAAAACTGACGGCTAAAATATCAACAATAAAATTTAGTATAAAATTAATTCAGTTAAAATAAAATAAAATTTAAATTAAAACCCCAAGGTATCAGATACAAGGTATCAAGACCTTGTATCGGCTTTGCCGGAAAACTTCCACGCAAGCAAAAGACCTACATGAGAAATCCTGAAAACAGCACTTTCCCTAATATTTTACCGAGCCAACGGGGATTCTCAAGAGGATCTTCCCTTTTTGAAACGGAAGTTCTGAACTATTTTAAAATTATTTTTTTTTTTAAAAAAAGCTGGGTTAAGATGGATCGAATGATCACATATACTTTAAGGTGAGATTATCCATAACTTACAGATGGTCCTTGATTTAGAACGGTTCATTTAGTGACTGTTCAAAGTTACAAGGGCACTGAAAAAAAGCAACGCAATTGTTTTTCACGCATATGACTGTTGCAGCATCCCCCCCCCCCACGATCACAGGATCAAAATTCAGACGCTTGGCAAAACGGTTCAGACTTATGGCCGTGGCTGTGTCCCAAGGTCATGGGATCCCATTTTGTGACCTTCTGACAAGCCAAGTCAAATGGGGGGAAGCCAGATTTACTTAACAACCTGGGTTACTAACTTATGAGCTGCAAGAATTCGCTTAACAACTGAAACAAGAAAAGTTGTAAAATGGGGCAAAAAACCTTACTTAACAAATGACTCACTTAACGAGAAATCTTGGGCTCAGTTGTGGTTACAAGTCGAATCTGTGTTCTGCTTGTGAATGGACAAAAAAACAAGTAATGCATGGCTTCATCCCCACCTCTTAAAGTTTTGGGCATTATTTCTTAATGTCATTCTACAAAAAGACTTGAGGATTGGATTTGCATAGCGTCTAAAGCTCCTTCGCTAAAATCGCTAGTTTTGATGCTTAAGAGCTGTCCAGCTACTACATTTTGCTCAGCGGAAGCCTCGCTGAATTTCCAGAGATGAAAATGTTCTTTTCAGACTGACTTACTTATATATATATTATTTGGAAATTACAATCATCACTGGGTGAATTGATAAACTTGGACTGAGTCCAGGCAATGGGTTTTTTGTAAAGGTAAAAATGCATGTGTTTATTTATTTACCATATTTTTCGCTCCATAAGATGCACCTCCCCCAAAAAGTGGGTGAAAATGTCTGTGCGTCTTATGGAGTGAATATTGTGTCACAGACTGGGCTGGAGGTTTGCCATACCTGGGAGGAGGGGGTTGGTGCGGCGGCAGTGACAGGCAGCAGTGACGAATGGTGGCAGTGATCCCTGCCACCTGGAATAGCTGATCAGTGGTATTTCGGGAGGCCGATCCAACTGCCGATCAGCTGCTCAGCAGCAGAGGCTCCAGTGTTCCCTGGTAGAGGTAGCAGACACGGAGGAGGCAGCAATGATGGGGGCTCGATGGCAAAGGCTCCAGCATTCGCTGGTGGAAGCAGCATACACAGAGGAAGCAGCAATGGCAGAATTTCTGGCTACCTCCATTGTTGCCTCCTTGGTGTCTGCTGCTTCTGCCAGGGAATGCTAGAGCTTTCATCACCGTGTGTGTGTGTGTGTGTGCATTCTCTGAAGATGACAATGTGGCAGATTAAAATCCACCTGCTCAACTTTTGTTGAGCTAAACAAATAGTAGGTAAACCAAACACAGAATGAGATAAAGAAATCTTACATTTATGGAATGGGAAGTGTTGATATTCAAGCACCTTGAAAAGTGTATCCTTCAGTAGCAAGTTCCTCTCAACCAAAAGGCAAAGCGGAAATGCTACGATCATATAATTGTGTTCTGCCATTTGATTTACAAAACAGATACTTCATTTCCAAACTCTGCTTTAGGCCATGACACATATTGGTTTTGGAGATGCATCTCAAAATTTTTAAAAAATATGATTAATTATTAGCATTCAGAGTAATTGTAATGATGTACCTGGATACCTAACAGAATATCTTCTGCTTTAAATAAGATCTAGTGTGGAGAATCTCTAGAGTTTGCTTTAAATAATTTTAAATAATTTAATGAATTTTAAACTTTAAATTTTAAACTTTGCTTTAAATAATTTTAAATAATGTAATGAATTTTAAACTTCATATTAATCTTTGTTTTAAAATGGGGTTTTAATGAATTCTAATTGTTTTAATATATGCAATCAGCCAACTAATTTAATTAATTTTAAAGTGATTTTAATCTTGTATCATTGTATTGTTTTTTATAGGCTGTTCACCGCCTCAAGTCCTTCGGGAGAGGGGCGGTATAGAAATTTAATAAAATTAAATTAAAAATTAAAATTAAATTACCAGCAATTCATTATATGATGGACATTTGATGGCATTCTGCCATAAAGGGGTATAGGTGGGGGTGGGATGACAAGATTATAGAAACCAAAAGTGCCAGCCCAAAATAAGAGACAATGGTTGGCAGGTCCAAAGACACAAGCATGAGAATGGAATGCAAACACCCACCAAAGAGACATCAAACTTTAAAGCTATTACCAAAAACCTAGTTTGAATACCATTGGACATTTATGAAAGGACAAAGGGGAGAGTACGGGAGAAGGGAAAATCACTGGGTTTACACAGGACTATTCAGATTTGCTTTTGCTGAAACTACTTTGCTTTAGTAAAAGTATACTTTTCGCTACAAATGAAATTGAGGATCTTTCTTTCTTAAATGCCTAAGCACGAAAGTCTTAGACATTCTTGATACAAACTTCTTCCTATCTGGATACAGTTGGTGCTAAGCTTTATAAACTATTTGCACCAGGTAAGTTCCAAAGTTGGTGCTATTATTCATGTTTATTTATTTTCACGATGACCTGATTTATTTATTTATTTA
>JAEANM010024795.1:0-11078 GCA_017656035.1 Myanophis thanlyinensis | reverse complement strand
GGTGCCGTTTCTAACTCCCCCTTTTCCCTCTCAATGACCCTGCAACATAAACGTGTCAATGTGTCAAGATTTATATGCCTGAGGTTTTCTATATAACCTGGCTTGTACAATATAAAATGGAAACATCACCCCACCCCCCATATAAAATATCCTTTTGAATCTTGACACCCTGCTTACAAAAGGGAGGTGATCCCGTACGTTTGGTAGCTTTCAACACCCCCTTCCAAAATTGTTAAACCAACCTTTTGCCTACCCAAAGTGTATCTTCTTTGCTGCAGTGGAAGCAAAATCGCCAGAGATTTTCAGATCAGGTTTAAGAGCAAGGGACTGTATCAAGAAAAGAGAAAGCCATCCATCCGCTCACCAAATTCAAGGGAGCTCAAAACTGAAAGTGCATTTTTTTATTCCCATCATGAAATAAGCATTGATTTTTTTCTCTCTCTCCCCTTTTCTCTTATTGCCTCTGGACATTTTGGGCCTCTCTGTACTTAGAAGAACAGACAACATTAATAGAATCTTGCAAGTCTGAAAGCACAAATCTTCCTCCTCTTTTTACAGCCTGAAAAGTTAGGGTTGACCTTTTCTAAGTTTCTTTCTTTTCCCATTGTGCAGTTGAGGGCTCCCCCTCCTTTTATCCGATCGTTCCCTAGACAGCATCTCTTTCTCTCTTCTCTCAAGGACACCCCTACCATGGCATTGCAATATCCTAACAGCTTCTGATCCTTTCACGAAATAAATTCACTGATGAGAATCATCTAAAGAGCCCTTGTTATTTGCATAGATGTTTCCTCCGGAAGCAAATGGAAAAAACATCTTAATTGCACAGTGTTTGTTCCTTTTGTAAATCAGATGAGTAATCCTTCGAACTTTTGAACTGATCGTCAATTGAGAGCGAAATCGGGGATCAATTTGCAAAACAGGAGCTGAGCTTCAACAGTGAGGTGGAGTGGCTGTGTTTTCTGTGTAACTCATTGTGTGTTGCTCTTGCTTTCTTGGGCTCAGGATACCTGTTTTCCAACCAGTTTGGAGTGTGTCACCAAGGTTTGGTGATGTGGTCAGAGAAAGACCTCTGGGGACTACAAGCTACCGGGAGAGTGGTGGGTCTTCATTTGGATTTGTCCTGCCCAGTTGTAGGATCCTTTATGCCCCATTTTCTTTTTCTTAACAACCCTGGAAGTAGACTAATCCCTTGCTTTAAATGGCCTGGTGTCTTTCTGCATTTTAAAAAGCTTTGTGTCTCTGTATAAGATGGACTTTTCAATCACTCCATAGAGTATTTTGGATTCCATCGGTAAATCATTTACTAAGGGTGACCTTATTTTTCTGAACTTCCATCCTTTACTTAATCAACCAGAAGAAAATTCATTTGCATCCTGTTCATTTCTTTGTTATGTTTCAGTTCGTTCCCCCCACCGCACCCTCTCTGTGTGATCTATAGGCCTTGATCTTTGATTCTGCTGGATTCATATATTATCTTTCTGTTCGGAGCCCAGGGGTAACCTGTTATTTAGAATTTCTATTTGATGGGGAATTTACATCTGGAGTAGCAGGACTGCAACTCTTGATTTGGGTTTAATTTGACATGCAGATCCACCCACATTTAATCAGAAGGAGTTTGAACACCAAGAAGGATCCATTGGGTGGCATTTGGTCTCCTCGAGGGAGGGGGGAGCTAATGAAAAGGTCCGCTTTCCCCCCCAATATGATCAAGAAGACACAATGGGAAGAGGAATGAGTGTGTAGGATCACATGCCACACCTCGTTTTGGGTTTTTTCTGGTGGGGAGGCAACAAAAGGAACAGAAGGCGAGGAACAAAAGAACGATTGCTCCCAGAATTGTACGGATCGGCGCACTTCTCTGCAATTTTTCAATCGATGGGATTGCTTCCAAAGAATTGGGAAAGCGCTATGAGGAAGCAGGGGAGGGGGGAAGCATCCGTTGTGCCTTTCCAAAGGACCAGGTTTACAGGAATACGTGGGGATCAAGATTAATGCTGCCTTGCAGACAAGCTAGTCAGAAATCAAAATTGCCTATTGTGATGACTCTGTCCTAGATCTTGCGGCTCGCAAGGCGTACGTACAATAAGAGGGAGTGGAAACCATTCCCAATGCTTCTAATGTTGGATGTGCTGCTGCACAGTCTGAAGGTGGAATAATCGACTCCTTTCTTCCGTCGCCGTAATTCAATATCAGGGCCTATTGAAGTTTTCTGTTCTCTATCTTCTTTCGCAACAGGCGGTGCTTGCTCAACCTACGGCCACCAGCGAGCCCAACATTTCTCTTGCTAGGTGAGGCATTTGTTAAGTGAGTTTTGCCTCGTTTTACGACATTTCTTGCCACAGTTGTTAAGTGAATCACTGCAGTTGTTAAATTAGTAGCACAGTTTTGCTCCTCCTGTCCCAGTCCCTCTCTTCCTCCTCCTCCTCCTCCTCTTTTCCCCATCTTTCCCCTTCTCCTTTCTCTTTACCTGTCTGCTCCCCTCTTCTCTTCCTCCTTTCCCCTTCTCTTTCTTTTGCTTTCTTCTTCCTTTTTTCCCTTCTGCTTTCCTCCTTCTCCTCCTCCTTTTCCTTTATCCTTTCCGTTTTCCCCTTCTCCATTCTCCTTCTTTTGCTTTCCCCCTCCTCCTCCTGTTATAAAAATGTTTTCGAGAAGTAGGTAAGGAAAGTGTCTTCATTTTAACTTGTTTGTACATTTTTCTTTTCAGCTATAATAAAAATTGCCAGTTAACCAACTCCAGAAATCTATCAGTGGAGAGCTCAAGTATGAAAACTGCCTGATAAGCCAGGACACGCTAGTTTGCTTAGCTGGAAAAAGACTTGATTGAAACCCTTACGTTAGATCATGCATGTTGGATTCACAGCTACCTTGCTCACCTGCAAGCCTCATGATCCCTGCAAAGCCTGTGTGAGACCCTAAGGCAGTGGTGGCGAACCTTTTACTTACCAAGTGCCGAAAAGCACATGCTTTGTGCGTGTCATCTGTACTTGTGTGCAGCTCCTCCACGTGCGCTGCAGGTGCAACTGCAGCATCTGCGCGTGCATGCATCTTTTGCATGTGCAATGCACAAGTGCTGCATGCAGGCACTCATGCACACACGAGCAATCACGTGTGCATGCGCAGGAGAGCTCCAAAGACCAGCTGGGTTTCCTGCTGCAATTGTTCGCATGCACAGCGGAGGCCTGAAGACCAGCTGGCTCTCTGCAACTGCACATGTGCAATCGCACGTGCATGCTCAGCTGGAGGTAAGTTGGCTGACAGCTTGTGGGCCCGGCAAGATGGCTCTGCGTGCCACCTGTGGCACCTGTGCCATAGGTTCACCATCACAGCCCTAAAGTAACCCTGAAACCTGAGCTCCATTTTGCAGAGAAACCCATGATGGAGCTGCTTTTGCCACCCTGGGCAAAGACCCCGTGAGCTGCTGCTCAACCGCTTCGGATATGGCTTCATTTCTAGTCCAGGATCAGAGCAAAATATGGATTTTCTTTTCTTTTCCCCCACATCCTTCCCTGAACCCCTGAAGTGGGTGGTTTAGAAGCTGGTGTATATTTGCACTGAAAATCAAAAGGCAAGAAGTCACTTTGAAATACAGGTTGTATTTGGAGAAGACAGCAGCGAAAGATCCAAAAGCTGCAGGGAAAGTTTATCCAAGAAGACAGCATTGCAGTCAGCAAAACAACCCCAACCACAACCCCAGATAAAAACTCTGGCAGACAATTTAATTGTCCTATCACTTTTTACAGATGCTGTTTCTCATTGTTTAAGGAGGCCCAATTTTACGACCTAATCGCAGGTGCTTGTTAAACGACCCGCTGTTTTAAGCAAATCTCCTTCTCCCACTGACTTTCAATCAATCAGACTAGAGTTGGAAGGGACCTTGGAGGTCTTCTAGTCCAGCTCCTTGCTCAAGCAGGAGGCTGTTTATAATGCCTTGGTAAGGCTACATCTGGAATATACTGCATCCAGTTTTGGTCACCATGATGTAAAAAAGATGTTCAGATTCTAGAAAGAGTGCAGAGAAGAGCAACAAAGATGATCAGGGAACTGGAGGCTAAAACACATGAAGAATGGTTGCAGGAACTGGGTAGGTCTAGTCTGATGAAAAGAAGGACTAGGGGTGACATGATAGCAGCCCTCCATATCTCAGGGGCTGCCCCAAAGAAGAGGGAGTCAAGCTAGTCTCCAAAGCACCTGAAGGCAGGACAAGAAGCAACGGATGGAAACTAATCAAAGAGAGAAGCAACCTAGAACTAAGGAGAAATTTCGTGACAGTGAGAACAATTAATCAGTGGAATGACTTGCCTCCAGAACTTGTGAATGCTCCAACACTGGAAATTTTTAAGAAGAGGTTGGACAACCATTTGTCTGAAATGGTATAGGATTTTCTGCCTAAGCAGGGGGTTGGACTAGAAGACCTCCAGGGTTCTTTCTAACTCTGTTATTCAAAGATAAAAAAATCTCAAACAAATGAAAGAGCACACACCTCACACATGCACTTTGGGTTCTCTGAAGCTTTAGCTTCTCAGGGACACACACTTTAGACCTTAGCCTCACCATTTATCCACAATTGGCTCTGGGTTGTTTTGGTAGGACCAGGAACCATTCCTGACCTCAAAATCTTCCTGGACATTTCTACATAACAGTCTTCTGAGTTCTCTTTCACTTCTGCTTCTTGATTTGTACCTATCTTCCAGCTTACCCCAAGATGACCTCCTTAGGTGACTTCTCCTTCAGTTGAAGGAGAAGTTGAGAGTTTATTCTCTTAGCATTTGCCATCGCAGAACCACTAGGGTTAAAGTAGACCCCTTTATTTACTTTTTTTTTCCCCAATGAGTTTTAATTTAAAGGATGGAACGGCCCAGTTATTTGCTTTATCGCTTGCCTTCTCTTTTGACAGTTGCACTAACAGATCTGGTTCTATTTATGCAATGGAATTTATGAGATTTTACCATGGGGAAAGCTCATCTATCTGCCAACCCACGTCAGCAGAATTATAAACCTGTCAAAGCCACAGTATTTCCAAAGTGACCTATGTTGGCTGTAAAAACCAATGCAAATGCTCCAATAATGTATGACAAGCAATGAAACAATTCCGGAGAATAATAATAACACTGCGAAATAAAAGAGGTCCATATTTCGGCATCTTTAGAATAATGAAGGATTTCTATATCGGCTTCATTGAGCTCAGTTAAATATTGCGCTGCAGTGATTTTCTTTTTAAAAAAATTTTTTTTTGCATTTAGAGGATGGACATTAATTTGCCTTCCTTTTTTTTTTTTTTCTTTCTAAGGTCCCAGGAAGAATTAAACTTTTACTGCCAGTAAATAGAAACCACTAATTTTGAAGTCTGCCTGGCTTGTCACCATGATAGGTAAAGACAACTCAGAGTGATCCCTCAAGCATACCAGAGATAGCTCTGGTATCTGAAGGAGCAATAGGTACAAAATCATGGTCATTATGCTACATTTAGGACTTTAGAAGAGTCCTGCTTGTTGTCAGCTAGGCTGGAAGGAAGGAAGAAGGAAAGAGTCAAGTGAGGATGTAGCTTGGAGTCATTGTGCAGTCACAAACTGCATAAGCTTGATCTCCGCCAACATTCCTGAAGCCTTATCTGGTCAATCCCAGGTGAGGAGTTAGGTGAGATTCTTTTAATATAGGTAGCAAACAATAACGTTACTGATTTTTGCTCTTCAGGAACAGTTCTGATTAGTTGCATCTGACGTTGCTGGTCCTTTCTGAGAAAATGTGACGTTTCAGAGAAAAATTGGAAGCAATTCAGGAAAACGTTTCTAAAAGCACATTTAAATTCTAAATGTTTAAACTTGCTTTTTAATTTGCTACCTTCATTTTTCCTCTGGTTTTTTTTGTTTTGTTTTTTTGCCCCCTTAAACAACACCTATTTGCTGGTGGCCCAAATTCCACATATTCTAATATTACATATTTTAAAAAGCATCTACGTAGGCATATTACCGTAATTGTAGAAGAGCTCCAGGATCTTCCAATGAGAACCAAGTCCCTAAAGATAACTGGTATGAAGCCAGAGGCAAGAAGGGGACTCAAAGATAAAATCCAGCTTTTATTCCTGAATGGGAAAGCCATGCTAATAGAACAGATAAAATAGAATAGCATTTAGATTTATATACCACTCCATAGTGCTTTATACTATTTTCTGAGTTGTTTACAATGTCAGCATATTGCCTCCAACAACCTAGGACCTCATTTTACCAGCCTTGGAAAGATGGAAGTCTGATTCAACTCTGAGCCGTTCAGGATCGAACTCCTGACAGTGGGCAGAGTTTGCCTGCAATACTGCATGCTAACCACTGTGCCACCAAGGCTCCTCAAAGCTTTAGCTATGGCTTCATCCTCTTTCGAAAGGCTTCTATCAAATTATGTTTAATATGACAGAGGAGCGAAGTGACTAAAGAAATGACTGCAGACTCATCACAAAGCTACACAATAAAATAAATATTATAAAGTAAAATAAACAGACATCAAACTTGAGGTTTCCTCCTCCCCCCCATTTTCCTGGTTCTTTAGAAGACAGACCCTGGAATATATATTTTATGGAAGATCAGCTATAGAGAAGATAATGGATGAGTTTGCTTTTCTGGCATATTGCAGAAGTATAAAATTACATATGGGTTGGCAAACCGACACACACAAACGTACACTTCATGCTAAAGTTTTGGGCACCAATCCAGAGATTCCTTACATGTTTTATCTGAATAAAAAAAAAAATGGGGGAGGAGAGTGAATTGTTCTGTACATGGCTGGAGAGGAACTATTTAAACTGAAATGATTGAAACTTTGTTTTATCTTCTATACTTGTCTGTTATTTTTGAAAGAATATCTTCCTCACTCAGATCTGCGTGAGGCTTTCAAGCTTAGAAAAGTCAGAAATGTTCACCCGGTAATTATTTTGAAAATCGGATCCGAAAAGGAAGGAAGGCAATGTTTTGTTGTTACCAAGGCTACTTGGGCCGTTCACCATAAATACATTATTAACTAAGTAGCTTTAACTAATGAGTTGTCAAGGAATCCAAGATTAACACCTGCAAATTATATTGAGGTCTATTAAGGGTTCCAAAATAAATCTGTGCCACTTCTACCTCTACGATCTGGATGGTTTCCGTTGCCCTTCAGTCTTTACCAGCACAATCTTTTTATGAGCTTTCCATGTTTTCATAGAATCTATAACACAAAGATAAAAAGAAATGTACTCGCTTCTCCACAGCTTCATTTCATATTCTTGACCCAAGGTGTAAGCGAGAATGTAACTATCCTTTCAGATTTATACTTTTCCAAATTCTGCAATGCAATCTTTTTTTTTTTTTAAAGTGGGGGTATAAACGTATCCATTTTGTTGGTGAAAACTTTGCACAGGTCTGTCTACTTAATGTTAGGGAGACTACTAGCCTGTGTTTGAATGGGAGGAAATGCTTGCTAAAATCGATGTATATATAATAAACTTCTTTCATATTATTTAAAAAAAATATCAGTGAGATGGAAACAGAACAAAATGAAAGAAATCCAAAGCCAAAAATAAACCTACTCCAAAATGATATTATTAAATCATCTAATAAGATTATTCCCAATCTACTGCTTCTTATCTAGATTTTATACTCCAGAATCTTTTCTAATTGACTAATACACTGCTTCCACACACTTTCTGCCAGTTCCCACCCACCCCCCAAAAATAACCTATAATGTGATGTGAGAATATCTTTAAAGAGAAACAAGAGGAAGATCCACAATGAAGATAATGGTCAGATAAAAGAAACGTGAATCTAAACTAGAAATGTAATTTGAGAAAACATTTTAGGCTTAATTATCTCTAGTTGTCTTATAGACAAAACAGAGAGAAGGATAGATGCTTTTAAATTTACAAGACTCTGTTACTGTAACAAAGCTATTAAGTTAGCAGTCGCAACTTAAGTGTTGTAGTCCGGTCTGCTTCAAGGGGCTGACACAAAGACACATAACTTGCTCCAACTGCAAACAAACACCACTACAGCGCTACCTCGGTTCTCAATGTTAATTGGTTCTGGAAGGCATGATGAGTAGCAAAAAATGATGAATACCAAACAAATGTTTGCAATAAGGAATAATGTAATGGGTCACGAGACAGTCGACACAGACAAATTTTAGCTTGTACGTTGAGTATCAAACAAACGATGAGTACCGGGACAAACTGTTCACATCAAAATGCATTGAGTATCAAATGTCATGAATTTCAAAGCAGTTGAATACAAAGGTACCACCACTGCACTTTGAAACCTCTAAAAAAAAAAAACCTATTTCTATTGCAGGAGCTGTGGTACAGTTAAATTAGTGTCACCACTGCAAATTAGCTCCATTTTTAAAGGCCCAACAAATCTCTATCGTTCTCTTATGTTCTAAGATTATGAGGGATTTGTTTTATATTGGCAGGACTACTGACATCTCCATCTTTAGATTCCAAATCTCGGCAAGCAAAAATTAATTCTATTAAATGATTAGGTACATTGGATCCGTGGTAAATGCTGTGAGGAACTAACCCCGTCAGGGCATGCAATAAAGCTGAAATGTTAAATACTTAATCTTTTTTCTCCTTCTTATGTATTTTCTGACAAATGACAATTAGATTTCTCTCACCCACGTTCTTTCTACATTTGGAAAGCTTGTGCGTTGCTGATGAGTTGGGTTCATATTCGTGGGTCAGAAGCTGAAAAAAGTTTTTGTTGATTCTAAGCCTTATCTAAAGAAGATGCAACAGGAAGGGTAAAATTCAACTAAACCTTACCAGATACACAGGGATGGCAATTGTTAAATGTATCCTTTTGGACCGAAATCTGTAAAGTGGTACTGATGAGCAAAAGACCATCCTGGGGATCAGAAGCACAGATTGCCCACTTTGCTAGAACTTGGCTTGAGTCGGACACAAATGGACAGGGGATACCTTTACCTTTAGATGGAGAGCAGAAAGTGCAGCTTGAGTATTGTGACCCATGACTGAAGAAGAGATGTATTCTGCAATAAAAAATGTTGGCCTTTTTAGACAATCTTTCTTTTTCTTGGACAACTAGATGTCATCATTATGGCAACTGATTGGATTTTGATACTACCTGATCCAGTCAGTCCTAGAGGAGATCAACCCTGACTGCTCTTTAGAAGGCCAAATCCTGAAGATGAAACTCAAATACTTTGGCCACCTAAGAGAAGGAAGGACTCACTGGAGAAGGAAGAGCCTAATGCTGGGAAGGATGGAGGGCAAAAGAAGAAGAAGAAGGGGATGGCAGAGAATGAGAGGGCTGGATGGAATCACTGAAGCAGTAAGCGTGAGCTTAGATGGACTTTGGGAGATGGTAGAGGACAGGAAGGCCTGGAGGAATGTTGTCCATAGGGTCGCGATGGGAGAGGATATGACTTCGCAAATAACAACCACAACAAATCCTATATAGAGTTGATTTAATTCTATGCAAGACTGCATTTGTTGGGGCTCTCCCCTTGGACTGTACTTGATTGTTTTTAGGGATCTCATAAGTCTGATACTTTCACTGACCCTAGGGGGGGGGTATCACCCCATTATTGTGGGAACAGTAACTCCCCTTACTCTAGCTCATTAGCTAAAGCAAGGGTGGTCAGAGAAATGCAGTGTGAAGTCATCAAAATAGGGGGAAAAGTCATGATAGATAAACCTGGGAAGAATACTCAGGTTTATCATTTTCATGGATATCTCTCCATGACAGGGGATAATCCCTCCTATTCTAAAAGATGTACAGAATCTCCAGAAATTCTGATTCACGGAGCTTTACGGCACACAGCCATTCCGATTCCAAACATACGTGTGTCGAAATACCTTGGAAAGAAGAGGCCCATTTGTTCATCGCAAAAATTGTTGACAAACCAGGCAGTTGAAAAGCAGTGAAAGTGATTGCTGCCTGTCTCTTTTGACTGATGTGTCTACAGGAGACACAAAAACACAGGCTTACAGAAAGAAGGCTGACCTTGCACTGTGGGTGATTCGTCTTCGTGGAACCTGTCATGTTCAGGCAAGGATCAATTTCACACAAAAAAGCATCGGGCTTGTAAAACAAGGGAGGTCCTTGGACATCCTTAAAGAGGAAAAAACGTTCAAAAGCTTGAAAGGGAGGAGGATCTCACATTATGTTTTTAAAAAATGGCTGTGTTTTCTTCTACCTTCTAAACCAGGAGTCTCCAACCTTGGCCACTTTAAGACTTGTGGACTTCAACTCCCAGAATGCCTCAGCCACCTTGGCCACTTTAAGACATGTGGACTTCAACTCCCAGAATGCCTCAGCCACCTTGGCACCTTGGCAAAGCTGGCTGAGGCGTTCTGGGAGCTGAAGTCCACAAGTCTTAAAGTGGCCAAGGTTGGAGACCCCTGTTCTAAAACTCATAAACATGGTCAACTCAGACTATCCACTCTATGGATTTCCAATTTTTCCCCCCGTCTGTCCTTTTAAATCATAGAGTTAAAATACCCTTCATGCAAGCAGAAAATAAGTTTTAGCTGCCAAGTCAGTGTGTAAGAAAGGGTTTGATTCTTCTCTCTTTCTCTTTTTTCAGCTTAGATGTCTTCCCCAGCAATTTTCTCTTTTCCACCACAAAAGGAGGTTTCATGGAATCATAGGACTGGAAGCGACCTTAGAGGTCTTCTACTTCAACTCGCTGCCCAAGACAGGAGTCCTTATTCCATCGCAATTCCTGCAACCGTTCTTCGTATGTTTTAGCCTCCGGTCCCCTAATCATCTTGGTTGCTCTTCTCTGCCCTCTTTCTAGTCTCAACAACCTTCTCTCCTTCTTCCCCATTTTAAAACTTCCTTTAGTCTGGCCAGTCAAGTACATCTGATGGTGTGTGAGTAGTTACCCATGAAAACCTATGCTTTTAATAACATGTTCACTGGAAAAGGGTCCACCAGACTTCCGATCAAGATACTGTAGCTAAAGAAATGATCATTTAGCCCGTTGGTATCCAGAGGTGAAATTCAGCCAGTTCGCACCAGTTCTATAGAACCGGTGGTAACAATTATAAGCAGTTCAGAGAACTGGTTATTAGAAGAAATCTCCTTTTGTTT
>JAEANM010024794.1:0-11079 GCA_017656035.1 Myanophis thanlyinensis | reverse complement strand
TGTATTCTCCACAGAGCAAAGCATATGTTACTTGGGAGACATTGAGAGAGAGGAGGACATAAAACAAATGGAGTTCATGAATATACATTTTTATTGTACACAGTAGCGATATCTAAACTTCAGAGAATAGGTGGGTAAGACTTTATGCTTTCCTATTGAGATTAATTGGTGCATTTTTAATGTGTCAACTGAGAATATTACAGTTGATGTTAAAATGTTGGCATGAGTAAGAATATATTTTTCACAAGATGAATAATCCATTTAATAGTTACAGGAAGTCCATGTCTGGTAGCATTTCTTAAAAAGTATTTTTGCTGTTACTGTGTTATAAATTATATAAACCTAATTGCAATTATAGACTTGTTTAGGTAAAGGTCATGTTAGTCGACTGGTTATAAACTAAAAGAGAAATTAATAAATGTATTCCCTTGGCAATAGGATATGAATTGAGTTTAGGCAACATAATGGGGAGGAGGGGAAACATAATTCTATTTCTACTTTAATATAATATTGCAAATAAAAGCAGCACACATTAACAAGTGGAAAATTAGATTTGTTTAAGTAAACATGTTTATACAATAGTAGCAGTGTTGCTAGGGTAAGGACAATCTGAAAGTTAGGATCTGCATGTAAATGGTACCAATTCATTTTTATAGAAAGGAGGAGGTTGGAAATAATCCTCTGAACAATTACCTCTGAGGATATAATCTGTTTTTTGTTGAAAAAATAAATTATAAATGTCATCTATTAATTTATTTTGTTCTAAGAAGTAAGCATAATTTTTTGGTCAACTTCTTAGAGGAGATGAAATTTATTGTCCTGACCAACAGCCATTTTAATCATCCAGTGCAGCCACGTTGAAGAATTCCGAGCTAACATTCCCTTCATCCTCAGGGAGTATAGCCAATGGTTATGATAGCTTAGCTAAAATTAAGAGGACACTTAAACTATCATGTTTATGTATGTAGGAATGAGTATATGTTTTGATAATAACTCTATATGTGTGCGTGTCCTTTAAAGAAATGTACTTCACTACAGATTTTGATTGGCTCTCCTTAAAAGGCTTATTCAGATATGCATGATTATCTTTCATTGACTTCAACTATGAGAGATGATGAGAAGATTTGATTAAGCTGTCACAGATGAATGAAATCTTTTTCAATACTGAAAGTTAACATACTTTGTGGAATGTCATCAGCTGTGGAGAAATCAAACACAGTCATCTAATCATTGAGTGATGTATAGTACATACATGTTTAATCAACTATTAGGTGTATCAGCTAAAAGGCTTGGAAGTGATAAAACAAGAAAAGAATCAGTGTTTTGTTAGCACAGATCCTTTTTAACATACTTAAACAGGATATTTTCAGGTGTGCAAATAGGGCCATGTTACATTTAGGTTGCATGTTATGTAGAACATCTGTCTGGTGGCCTTTTTAAGCCCATTAAGCAAGGGCACTTTATCTAGGTTTTACCTAAGGCTACCAAACTTGGGCTGCAAAAAATTTGAACAATCTCTAGATGACAGGAAATATTAAACAGTCTAACTTTTTACTGTTAATGTCTGGATTTTTATAGCACTGGTCTTGTAGTCCTATTTTACTTGTTTCTATGTATATCAAGAAATTTGAGTGTTTTCTTCCTAGCCTAAATTAGGCAGGTTCTTAGGAAATGTAGCTATACCAAAAGTCATTAAGCTTGGCCCCACCCAACTGCCTCTGACAATGTTTGGACTTTCCCACCCATTCCTGCTCTTTTTTGACCTTTTTGACCTCCCTTCATTTTTTAAAAAATTAACTCACCTGAATTGTGCAAAACCGCTGTTCTACGCGCCTCCGCAGCCTTCCCAATCACCTGGGAAGCCTTCGGTATGGAAAATCTTCATTGTAAGGTGCTGCGCAGCAGTGTGGTTGGTACATGCATGCACGAAGTGCGCACACACTGAACCGGTAGTGGAACCGGTTGAATTGCACCACTGCCAGGTATCCTAGCTACCTGAAATGCATTTTAATTGGTCAGTGTATGTTCCATCACTGATCTATGATCAGTCATCACTTACTTATCACAATCTTTTGGGAAAGGAAGAAGAACAAAGGACTAGAAGTCAGCAGTTTTAAGAAAAGTGCTAGAATCATGTGATCTCTTCACATTGGTATAAATATCTTTTATTAGTTACTTAATGCCTTGCAGGATAAGAGAAACAAAAAGTTAAATCCCTGAAATAAAGTAAAGAGAAACAGACATGAAAAGAGTAACAGACACACAAAGTGCATTTATACCTCCTTATTTTCTGATTGGGAAGTGATGGTTAATATGTTCTATTTAGGTGATAATACATTTCTATAAGAATGATATCTGTCTGGGGATAGTGTTCATTGTGATATTAATGCTTCAGTTGGATTTTACTGAATGCTGTATTAATAAAGCTAGCCAATTACCAATAATAAAAATATAAATTTACCCTCTTAAATACATTGAACATTTTAAAACAATGCCATTTACCAAGAGAGCCTGGTTGTGGTCATTTGGATTTTTTGGAGGGCTTGACAGAATAGAGAACCTGCTCCCTTGCTTTGTAAACTAATAACCCCTCCTCCCAAACCCCATCAATATTTCTTCCCAGTCCCAAGTGGGCTATAGTAACACTTCTGTGGGAAAATTTGCAGAATGACCGTATAATTCATTGTTTAACTTGCCTAGCAATTAAGGGTGCCTGAGGCAGCCAGGCAGCTTCCTATTCCACTTGACTGACTGTTAAGCATGACCTCTCTTCCCCTTTCCCCCCCCAGTTCAGAACTCTTCTCATCTTCCAAAATTATGTGAGAAATGATTTTTCATGCTATTTGCATGTTTTAGCACATCCATCATTATCATGTGCACTGACAGCTTTATACTTCAGCTGTGACAGAGCTTGAAAAATAGTAGGCCTATCGATCACTACATTGTAGGTTTCCAAAATGAGAGCTTTGCAGCTGACATTTTCCCTGTGCCTTTGCTTTTGTCTGCTTTTTCTTTTCTTCAGCCACAATCAGTGGCTTTTTGTCATTGTTGTTTAATTACACAAAAGATGATTTGGGGTGACAGCCCAATGTTGGAAGACATCTTTTTCCTATCTTCCAATTGTATTCTTTTTTGACACTCTTGCTTTGAATGTCTTCATGAAGAAAGGACAGGATCGAAAAGGATGATAGGATTTGCCTCCGTTTATTTCTCCCAAATGTTACAGTGTAAAAATAACTTGGCTCTGGCTGTTTTACTTATATGTATGCACTGTAATTTTCTTGAGAGAGGAAGACAGACATGAAGGTTTGTCCAGCTAATTATTTTTTTTTTAAAAAAGAACACACACACACACAACAAGGTGTAAATAAACTTAAAAACAAACCATCCCAAATTGTCAGGGCATTTTGACGGCCACAGAGTGCTACTAACAGTAGCAGAAAAGAAGAATGTGAAATGGAAAACCTGAGGAAGGAGAATGTAGTAGAATATCCTGAAAGTTGGAATGGATATCTAAACAAGAGCCAGACATACTTCAAGGTCCAAAATGCCCTCTATTATTTCCAAAACTTTGCAGTCTAAATACAAGCAGTCCTCAACTTACAACAGTTTGTTTAGTGACCATACAAAGTTACAACAGCATTGAAAAAAGTGACTTATGACCATTTTTCACACTTATGACCATTGCAGCATCCAGATGGTCACATGATTTACATTCAGTTGATGGACAACTGGTTTATATTTATGACAATTGCAGTGTCCCGGGGTCATGTGACCATCTTTTGTGACCTTCTGGCAATCAATGGGGAAGCCAGATTCACTTAATAACCTTGTTACTAGTTTAACAACCGCAGTGATTCACTTCAATGTGGCAAGAAAAGTCGTAAAATGGGGCAAAACTCACTTAACAAATTTCTCACTTAGCAACAGAAATTCTGTGCTCAATTGTGGTCATAAGTCGAGGACTCCCTGTACCAAATGCAATTCTGCTCATATGTTAGAAAATTAAGGTTGCCAAATAATAGTTAAATTGAATTGAGAATAATTAGATGTCAATTAGATGACTTTGTACAGACCTTCATATGTCATTGAGTCTGACACTGAGCAACATGTTTGTAAATAGAAAAATGTTCATACATACTCGGTGGTTGGAAAGGATGGAAGCAATGCAGGTGTAATGAGCTGTTTTCAAGTTACACTATTTTCCGAAGTTTAATTTATCTCATGTTTTAAACAAGCAACATCAAAATCAAAATCTTTCACTTGGCAGCTCTGATGTGCCAATTCATTTTACCTCACTTGGCACTGAATTATTTGGCAACAATGGTTATTGTGGTATTGCTAACCTCAGATTTTCATCTTAACTCAGAATACAGGTTATCAACTGAGAGAAAAAAATGTTTTTCCTGAGTGAAGCTATCTACTTGTGATATTCTTCAAATCCTACACCATTCCTTTCTACCAGCCCTCTTCTTTGGTTAGATGAGGACCAATGAGTTCATACTGTCCAGCATTCTTCAACTTACTTCACAACTTTGCAATTTCTTGGCTCTAATGTCAGTCAAGTCAAGTCACCACTTTGGGCATCAAATTATTATTCTAGTTTCTAGAATAGCTTTCTCCCCATCATCATAACATATCTTTCAAAGATCTGCTGTACAATTATGAGACAAGCTTCAAAGGTTGTGTAATTTCCTCTACCCCACCCATAATTACTCTAATAACCAAGAAAATTCCATTTGTTTACAGCAGATGACATGGGGTAGGGGTTGAAGGCTTACTTTTAAAGGATGGAAAATAAGCACCAAGATCACAATAGACAAGTATTCCAGTGAAAAAGGAACAAAAGGAATCGGGAGAAGGAAGGGACAGAATGGCTATTTCTTTTATTGAATCAGAGGGCACTGAAAGGTGAATGAACTAAGGAAGAACCATCCAATTGGCCTTCTGTCTGCATTTAAGAAAGGTTTCATAGAAAAGACCAGATAATTGATTCACTGTGATGTTGGATTTTAATCAAAGCAGAGGATAAGTCAACTTTTTAATCAAGATTTTCTGTAATGGATTATTTTCCTAATTGGATAGGTACAGGAGACAAACACATAGAACCTAGTGCTCTTTGGCATTCTTTAAATATTGGTAAACTTTCAATCTCAGCTGATTGTGAGATAAAATCTCTACTGGAATAGGGCACTCTTGGAGGTCACGCATTCAACTTGTAAAGCTATGCACTGTACAAGAGCCAGGCAAGTATTATCTTAATTCGGTACTGTAATTAAGACAGTTCTCCTTGCTTAGACAGTTCATTGATGGGTTAAACTCTGAAGGACACCCCACAGGTTACAAAGTTTTTGCTGAAAGCAAAATACATGGTAAAAGCCAACCAAGATTAATCATTTTCTGCCTTGTCCCTTCAAATCAGTGAAACAGATTAGGTATACTAAATTTTATTTAATTATCTAAAATGGAATTAAATTCTTCTCACAACCAAGAGATATTATAAAATGCAAAACCTACAGGATATTTTGGTAATATGCCTAGTATGATGCAAGAAAGAGCAGCAATTTTATTGTCAATCTACAGAGTGAAATATTCTGAGGTTCTAGATTGGCCTTACTTATAAAGTTTAGTTAACTGAGCTCTTTTCAGATAGTAATAACTTTTTATTTTAATATAACCTTTGTCTGAATAATAAGGGGTTCCTGTCTTTTGCATTTTTCTGTATTTTTCTTGGCTCCAGCTCCTTGCTATCTCATAGCCTTCACTTCTTCAATCCATCTGATCTAGCCTAGCTTTTGATGGATTATACAAATATTTACTCTCTAACAAAATATGTACCATGATCCAATAGTATAGACATACCTGAAGTTCTAAGGCAGGGGTGTCAAATTTGATTTTATTGAGGGCCACATCATGGTTGTGCTTGACTTGAGGGACCAGGGTGGGCATGACCCGCTCAACATCATTCATGTCAGGGTGCCTGTTGTGGCCCGAGTGCTCTGCCAGTGAAAATGGGTTCCTGAACTCTATTTTCTCTGGCAGAGGGTTTCAGAAGGCATCACAGCTGAAAACGGAGCTCAGGAGCCCATTTTTACTAGCAGAGACACCGTTAGCCAGTCCCTTGCTGTTTCCAGGCCCTGCAGGCCAGATCTAAGTAACTCATGGGCTGGATCCAGCCCCCAGGACTTGAGTTGGACACCCCTGTTCTAAGGTGTAGCAAGAAGGCTACACCTTAGAACACCCATTGCATGAAGAAAGAGCCTCCGATTCCTTATTTTTTCTGTAAAACACTGTGTGTAAGTGTGGTAAAGAATGCTGCAATTGGGTGGGGCATGTGCAATGGGTGGGAGAAAGCATCATTTCTATGAAACAGAAGTTTTAGTCAGAACATTTTGATCTACAGAAAATGCTTCAAGATAGGAGCCCTGATGATGCAGTGGTTAGAATGCAATGCTGTGGGCTAAATGTGTCCACAGCCTGGAGTTTGATCCTGATGGGCTCAAGGTTGACTCAGCCTTCCATCCTTCCAAGGTCAGGAAAATGAGGATCCAGATTGTTGGGGGCAATATGCTGACATTGTAAACCACCCAGAGATGCTGTAAAGCAGTATGGGGAGGTATATAAGACTAAGTGCTATTGCTATTCTATTGGATTTTGTCAAGTTTTTACCAGTAACAATTTCATGGTTTCAGGTGGTCCGCATTTTCACAAGTTTATCTACTAGATTTACATAATTGTACATTGTTTACAAGTTTACAAATTTCCTACAGATGTTCACCCTCAAAGTCTATGAAAGAGCCAAAATCATGTTTCGCCAATGTCAGCAATGAATAAAGAAGGCATACCTTCCATGGTCACTTAATAATTCCCCTGGAATAGTAACAGTTTAATAGGCTACTGTAAGTAGATATTTTCTGTGTTTCTCTTGCTTTCTCTGTCTCTCTATCCAGCTTTGATTTTTTTAAATGAAATATTTTTTTTCTTGTGGTGCTCCAAATCAATATAGATGATAGATGACATAGATAATGTCACAAATTTGATGTCACAAGCATATTTAAATGCATAGATTATGCCATAAAGCCAAATTAGAATTTAGTCATGTATAGACTTTCTGATGGACAACAGTCAGCCAAACAGATTTAACTGTGTGGTTATTTCTCAGACTTAATCCTTCCTGCCTTTACTTCACTAGTCTACTGCAAAACTATTACAAAAACATATTGCCTAAAGCATTATTTTTTCTGAAATGCACTTCTCCAGTTCATTGTAGTCAACCTTTGCTTTCAGGCCTCCTTATCCCTATATCTTTTTGTTTCCACTTCTCTAGCTTTGCCTCTTGGCCTCTTTTTCACCACATAATTTCCAAGTGTTTGTCAGCAAATTCCACTATCCTTCCCCACAATAACAATACTTAGTCAATGCTGCCATAATTATAATGTGATTTACCAAAATCTTTTTTAATATTGTTTAGAAATGTTTTCTGATGGAATCGGTATCACAATTCTCATCAAACTCTAAAAAAAATTGTGAAAGCTGTTGTGATGGGATTAAGATCTTTCTCCCCAAGCCTTGTCTTTATTTTATTTTTGAATAACCAAAAACTTCCAGATTATATTTTGAACAGAAAGAACATTTACTTGTTACAGAATAGTAAGTGTATGAGTGATGTTATTCCTCCCTGATTATAAGTAAACCTTTCTTTGGGAATAAAAGCTTAATTGAATCTTCACTGAATAATGATGGTACTGTACCAAAGGATGGCTTGGATCATGGCACCATGGTCATCTTGTCAACTGGTTGGATTTGAACTGAAGAAACTTTGATCAAATCCACCCTCAGCAATGGAATCTCAGTGAACAGGTTTTGGCCAGTTTCTTTCAGCCAACCTACAGTTCCTTCTGTGGGGAAAAAAAGGAAAAATTGATAGGTATAACATCCTGAGCTATTAAAGAGAAAGATACAAATCTAACACAAAGATTATAATCCTACAGATATACTACTAAAGACAAAATGGCTTTTCTTTATCATTTTATTTACAGTGATTTCAAGTATAACTCACTTTTCAACATTTGGGTCTAACTCTATATAAAATTTCCATTCAGGTTAATCATTGACTTTTAGAATTGGATGTTTTTTTTAAAAAAAACCAAAATAATTGAGAAACATTCAAAAATATTATTTGGGATATTTAAAAAAAACGCTTTGGAGCCTCTTATAAAGACCACTCTAATCCTTCACTGAAAAGAAAAATCCATCAGTTTAACATTGTACCTGTGGCATTATCTCTTAAAATGATAGTTTTAAACCTCTAAATAAATAAAATAATAGTATCCTAAATCTAATGAAACAGGACAACAGATATCAGAAAATATTATTTTTTTTGCCCACCCTACTAGTAAGTTACTTCATGTGACACTTTTGAAAAAGGAAGCATTCATCCTGTGTCTCTCAAGATTATGTCTGCTGAAGGGGGCAAACTGTTGCTTAGAGAGCATGGTTGAGGGTGAAAAGGCCCTCTGTGTAGGTGACATGTTGTCTGCTCATCTAGGGCTGCATTTCGTCTTATTTCTGTTGTCACAGAACCTGAGGCTAGTACTTGATGCAATACTAGGTTTGTCCCCCATTTCCCACACACACCTTTCCTGTCTCATTCAATTCTTCTTTCCTCTTATTGCATTCTGTAAGTAGATGAGGGATGCTATAGAGGAAAAATCATGGAACTTTCTAACACCATTTGATAAAACTGTGCATCCAGTCCAAATCCCATCATTAGATTTTTTTTTTAATTTGGTAAAAATGCATAGGGCTGGGATTTGGATTAGGACATAAACACACAAAGATATAGAGTATCTCCAAACTTCAAATTCTGTTATATTTTGCAGTTAGACATGTCATGGGTTACTGTTAAGTTAGGGCTAAGATATTTGTTTTTCAATTTTGATTAAAGAGACTTTCAGACTTTACAAGGAATAATCGAATTTTGACATTTTGATTCCATTTTAATTTTTTATATTTTATCTTTATGCAATCTGTATTATGTTATTTGGGAGCAGGTTTTTTTTGGGTTCATTGTTTGCTTTCTGTTTTATGCTGCTCACAGTCACCTTGTTTGAATTGGGTAGCTTTATAAATCAGAAAAATTCATGCATGCTGTGGTGAGAAAAACAAGGCAGAATATATATTTCCAGATTAAGAAATACATAGAGATTCAAAAGCGTTAATATTTTCTACTTCATTAGGGAAATTTACCTGCATATGGAAAATTTTCGCACTCATCTAAGAAAGGGCAGATATCTCCTAAGCATCTTCTAATTCTAACATATAATAGGTTCCATTTATATTTCTGATAGTCACATTATATTTCATTCTAAGTATGATCAGATATATTATTGAGAAGCCTGAAGTTGTACTGCGACTTCTCTTTTTTCTCAATTTGACCCCAACCCTATTATTTCCCACTGTTCAACTCTTGAAAGCCACGTTGGGGTGGTAAGTTTGCATGTAACCTGGACATATTTTGTAAACACCCAACAATTGGATATGCATATAATTTCAGTATATTCTTAATATAGATTCACGGATGTTAATATTGATTCCCATTTCTTCTATTATCCTACATTAATTTAAATAACCTTTTTTTCTTAATTCTAGTTTGGTGGTTGATTAGGCAGCTAATCTTATGCTCTTTTCTCATTTACTTCTCATCCAGTTTTAGACATAATAAATGGAAATAAAAGTTTGGAAGCCTTGTGAATACCAGCAGACCTAAAAAAATTTCATGAGCAATAAAAAAACGGATGTCTTCATTTTGATATCAAATTTTGCACCTATATGACAGTCAGCTATATAAAAGATTATGATACGTGAGTCTTAAACTTCTAGAGCAGTGGCCCTCAACCACCAAGTACCAGTTCCATGGAGAAAGGTTTTCCACAGACTGAGGAGGGCATGGCTTTGCATGCTGCCTGCATCCCATGGATGGAGCTTCCCTCGTTTGCACGGACCGTTTGCTGGCATAGCATGGACTGGTGCCAGTCCATGGACTGGGGGTTGGGGACTCCTATCCTAGAGTACACCAAGTTATCTACTCCTTTTTTATAGTCTGGTTCTCATGATGCTCTGTAGATTTGAAATGTCACAATTTTTAATGCTAGGATATTAAAGTAAGAAGAGATACTTTATCATTCCTGTTTGATGTTTCCTGTTTATTCCAACATTTCATTATGTAAAATAGTTTTTTAAAAGTTCTAACAGGCTAAGAACTAGTCATAATAAAAGGCAAATAAATATTTTACCATTTGGGTTGAACTAATTACTTTAAATGTTGATATAAACATGCATCATGCTTTACTGTGGTGGATATATGGCACTTTCTAGCATACCATTGTTTCCCTTTGGCTATTTTAAAAATAACTTGAATTTTAGGAGGTTTGTGACAAAGCCCCAAGATGAAGAGGTAATGTGGTTTTGGGACCTGATTCCCATTTAACTTTCTGGATAAATGCTTCATACCTATTCCCAGAGAGAATCTGCAACTTTTCAGCTGAGTGGTGCCCCTGATTCTGCTTCTATATGGTCTTCTCTTTTTCACAGCCATGCCAGACCTTTTCTCTTTCTGATGTGGTCATTAAGAGAGGTATAAGAAAAGAGTACTCCATAATGTGGATGGTTCCACATAGTCACAAGAATCTCTAGAAGGCCTAAAACAAAGCCAATGGTAAATCACTTCTGCATTCTTGCCAAGAAAACTAAAAATGAAAACAAATTCCATAATCTAACAATCACTCAAAAAGTATCACATACATCAGGGGTAAAATTCAGCTGGATCGCACCATATTGCCTGGACCAGTAGGGGCAATTTGAAATTGACCACACCCACCCACCCCTGCCCTTTTATTTACTTATATGAGCTTCATTTTTTTTGTTTCTTACCTTAATCAGCTGTTTGGTGCATCTATGGAGCTTTCCTGATGATCCTGCCCTGGTAACCTCCTTTCTGGACTATGCCAACGCTCTCTACATGGGGCTCCCCTTGAAGAGCATCCGGAGGCTGCAGTTAGTGCAAAATGCGGCCGCGCG
>JAEANM010024793.1:0-11079 GCA_017656035.1 Myanophis thanlyinensis | reverse complement strand
GAGCCCCTTTGGGAAAAAAAGACTCGCAGGCAGGGCAGAGTCGAAGGCGCCCCTCCGACACCCCTCCGCTCATCCACGCGCACCTGCCCGGCTGCTTATTCACCGGGCTTCTTTCAAACTCCTGGCGCCACGGGGGCTTTTGACTAACCCCTTCTTCCCACCGGCCCCCCGACGCCCGCCTGCCCTGCGCTCCCTCTGCCGCCTCGACCAGCAGAAGAGGCTGAGTGCCGCCACCGCTGCTGCCCAGACCCCTCCCCCGCCCGGACTCTCCTTCTGTGGCCACCCTCATTGCCCCACTGCTTGCCCGCCCGCCTGCTTCCCCTCCCCTGCCCGGACTCTCCTTCCGCGGCTGCCGGGCCACGCCAGACGCCGATGCCAGCAGGCGGGGGGCGGCCAGGAACAGCCAGGCTGCGCCCCACTGCCCACCCGCCCACTTCTGCTGCAGCCGCCGCCGCCCGGAGAAAAGCTGCTGCCGCCTTTTATACCAAGGGGGGGGGCGGCAGCAGCTTTTCTCCAGGCGGCGGCTGCAGCAGAAGTGGGCGGGCGGGTGGACAGTGGGGCAATGAGGGCAGTGCAGCCTGGCTGTTCCTGGCCACCCCCCGCCCGCTGCCATTGGCGTCTGGTGCGGCCCAGCGGCCGCGGAAGGAGAGTCCGGGTGGGGGAGGGGTCCGGGCGGCGGCGGCGGCTGCAGCAGAAATGGGCGGGCAGGCAGGCAGTGGGGCAATGTGGACGGCGCAGCCTGGTGTCTGTCGGAGCCGCGGCAAAGCTTCAAAAGAGCCGCATGCGGCTTCGGAGCCGCGGATTGCCGACCCCCGGTCTAGTGTGATGGGGAGTGTGGAAAAGAGGTGAAGAGGCGAGTGTAGGCAGGTTGGAATGGGTGGAGAAAGGTGTCAGGAGTGTTGTGTGACAGAAGAGTGTCAGCAAGAATCAAAGGAAAGGTATATAAGACAGCAGTGAGACCAGCTATACTCTATGGGTTAGAGACTGTAGCAGTGAGAAAAAGACGAGGCAGAGATGAGGATGTTGAGGTTCTCTTTAGGAGTGACTAGGATGGACAGGATTAGGAATGAGCACATCAGAGAGACAGCACAGGTCAGCTGTTTTGGGGACAAGGTCAGAGAGGCCAGATTGAGATGGTTTGGACATGTGCAGAGGAGGAATAGTGGTTATATTGATAGAAGGATGTTGGAGATGGAGCTGCCAGGCAAGAGGTCAAGAGGAAGGCCAAAGAGGAGATATATGGATGTACTAAAAGAGGACATGAAGTTAATTGGGGTGAGAGTAGAGGATGGAAAAAGAAAATTCGCTGTGGCGACCCCTAATGGGAACAGCTGAAAGAAGAAGAAGAGGAAGAGGAAGAAGAAGACAACAATGCATACAATTTTGAAAAAAAAAAAACTTGACTTTTAAATCATGTAAAGAAACTTGATATATATTCAACAATATTTAATGTAGAGTTGGTTGAAGACATGCAAGCATAAAACTTTGTAAGTCTGTCTTGCATTTCATTTAGGAACTAGTTTTTCAATTGTTGTAAAACATGT
This sequence comes from Myanophis thanlyinensis, assembly GCA_017656035.1. Lineage (NCBI taxonomy): Eukaryota > Metazoa > Chordata > Lepidosauria > Squamata > Homalopsidae > Myanophis > Myanophis thanlyinensis. The sequence goes on along the minus strand of JAEANM010024793.1, from coordinate 9,535 downwards.
TAATTATCTGGGTGTGGAAATCTGGAATTTCTTCCATAATTGCTAAGGCATGGTATTAATGCATTTTGTAAATTAGGATGTAGCTCAAACAAACACATTCACTTCGAAAGTCTATTTAGACTTTTTCAAACATTTGTTTAAAAGCCAGATGATAGATATACAAAAAAATTCCAGGGATTTCATGAAATTGTCCCTTTACATTGCAACAAGTCTTAGAGCTTTACTTTTTTCAGGGTCAGCCTCCTTACCCTAATACTAATAGTTCTTTTCAAGTTAATGGTTAACTCAAACAACCAAACAACATAGTCAGGACACACATCGTACTTAATATTGCCTAGTGTTTTACTGCAGCACTAATAGATTCACTTGATTCTCATCAAACATTCTCCCTGACATTCCCAATTAGGAGAAACAATGAGTCACTAAGCAGATATTGTTCATAGTCCTAAAATTCTTAGCTCAAATAGATATTGTGAATTTTTCTAAATATCTAATGCATGTTGTATAAATCTAATTAACATGGTGCACAAGTTATGTTCAAATCTATTCACATGTAATGCACATGATGCACAAGCTATATTCAAAATAATTGGCTATACTTAATATTATTCACATGTTTGCAATCATTTGCTATGAAACCCAAACATACATTCTCTCACCAGCTTATACATTACTGGTAACAGAACAATGAGAAATGGGAAGCCTATGCTATCTGGAGAACTGATCAGAATATTGCATGCAAATGCAGTATCTCCAGCATAGGCTCTTCTGCATGCAAGCAATAGAATAGCAATACAACATAATTTCAAAGAGCAACCATAACTCACCAAACATATCAATAATAGTGTGGCATAATATTTATCGTATGCATGTTATAACTGTTGGAAAAAGAGAAGGTGTTAAAGCAACACTGCTTGTTAAGAGCTAATAGCTTTACAGTGGATGTGGGCTTCTGTTGTCCCTGAATTTGTTCATTTTTTTCTGTCCAGTTTACAGTCTATAAATATACCCAGTTCTGAATACTCATGTCATTAGGATGTTTTAAAAATAAATTCTTCTCATCACCAATACTTGGGCGTAGCAGAGAGATATTCTGCTTTCCATCCTGCATTTGAAGAGAATTATCTCTCTCTTTCTAATTTATTTCTTACTCTTCATGTCTTGACTAATTCAGTTTTCAAAGCCCACCCAAATTATTTTTCTATTAGAATTGATTTTGATGGCTAAAACTATATATTCTACTGGGAATAACTTTTCATACAATTTGATGATTAAAATGTACATTATATTTGGTTCACTTTTATATAATAATGTAATATGAGCTGTTGTGTTACATACTAGTTTAAATTTAGTTTTACCATAGCGATTAAAAACATCTAATAATGTTAACTAATAGGAAGCTGTTTTTTCATTACTGATATATCAGCAAATTAACAGCAGGATGACCTTATAAGATGCTATACATCATTAATACAGAAAGGAATAATTAACCTGAAACATAAAATCAAAGTAACAAAGAACACAAGATACTTTGGAGATCTTCTCTAACCACCTTCAGAAATCCAGTATTAAAGTAGCTCTGTCAAATCTCCAGTCAATCAATCATACAATCCATTAAAGCATTTTATATAGTACCTAGCTCTTTGGAGAAGTCTGTAATGCTGTGAAAGGTGGAGGGGGGGGGGAGAGAAAAGAGGATTAGCATCAGAGTGCATGTTAGTTACATTTCTGAAGGATACACTGTTTGAAAATCTGAAGGACTAATTTGAGGACAAATCATCTTGGGAAAAAATCTATATGGTTGCTCAGAACTGACATCAACTTGATCTCTCATTATAAATATAAATCAGTTGTAGCTTAAAGTAAAACAATAAGAAATATCTTTTTTAAATGCAAAAAATGTTTGCTGAAGACTAAATAAAATGTACATAGCAAATGATACAGTACAACTGCAGTATGGAAGTTGGCTTTCTTTTTGGGAAGAAAGTGACTCTAGCTGTAATGTTTCATCAATAAGAAGTTAAAAGATGAGTTCCTCATCAGCAGTTCAATAAATCCTTTCTCTTGAAATTTCCTTAACTATTCATGTTGGAGAAATAAAAAATGAAGAACCACATAGGATATTTTTTCAATAAGAAGATTTACTAATAAGAAAAGTCTATCCTGTTGAAGATTTTCCATTCATTTGTATGGTGACAACTAAAATATATGGGCAAAAAAGTGCAAAAAAAAATTACTAGTATCTTTTTTATATAAATGTACACACCAGAGTGCTTTATCAGGGTGAGAATGCAGAATTTTTCCTGCTATTATTATTTTTGAAGCCTTCTAAATTGATATATGACCTTTTCCAGATTCTCAAGATTTCATCTGGAAATGTTTTACAGGTGGTCCTTGACTTACGACAGTTTGTTTAGTAACTGTTCAAGGTTACAACAGCACTGAAAAAAGTGACTTATGACCATTTTTCACACTTACAACTGTGGTAGCATTCCCATGGTCACGATCAAAATTAAGACCCTTGGCAACTGATTCAACAGATGGTTGCAATGTCCTGAGGTTATCTGATCACTTTTTGTGAACTTCTGACAAGCAAAGTCAATGAGGAAGTCATATTCATTTAACAGTCATATCATTAACTTAACAGCTACAGTAGTTCATTTAAAAATTGCTGCAAGAAAGGTTGTAAAACCGGCAAACTCGCTTAACAACTGTCTCGTTTAGCAATAGAAATTTTGGGCTCAATTGTCATAAATTGAAACTACCTGTACAAGTTTTTTCCCACAGTACTAGGAGACTGTAGGTATATATTTGAAAAAAAAAAAGTTCACAATGTCTCTTATTTTGGTAATTATTTTGTATATTCAATACACCATTTTGATTTTCCACAGTCTGTATATTCTCTAATATCAATGTTACTATCTGACACATTTGTCTCCAAACAAGCTTTGGAATAGCACTTAACCTTTATTATTATATACTGATAAGATCTATTTTGCATGTCTGCAGCATTCCTTTTCTGCATCAAGAATATTAACTAATGCAAAAATGTTTTGAAGATGAGTCATATTTTTCTGTCCCCTAAGTATCTTGTTTGACTGCTGGGTTTTTTTTCATTTGCACCTAATAATGGCACAGGCAGACAACCTATTTTTTCTACAGTGTTCTCATGATAATCTTTTTCTTGTTCCCCATTCTATGTGATATGTGCATCTGGAGGAGCAGCGGGGGAAGAGTTTTGGCAACACAGAGTTTTCCCAGAGCGAAGCCCAGATTAAGTCATTGCAGTCCCAAGCAAAATGAGAGAGGTGGGGGCAAGAGGTTCAGGGTAGTCATATATAGAATCTCTCAGAATATTTCTAGCAGGTTAGAAGGTTATAGATTTAGGTTGGCAAGATTCCATTTATTAGGTGTAAGGCTAGGATGGATAGAACAAATAAAGGATTGAACTTCTTTGGATTTCACTGTGTCACTCCAGGCGACAAATCATTCAGGGTGGTAAACATATGTTGTTAGATTTCATATGTTATGGATAAAGTTTAGAAAACAGAAATAACCTCATTATTCTTGTTCCATGATTTCCAAGAAGAAACTTTAAATATTCATCTATAGCTATATGATCTGGTATACTGACTGAAATTAAAAAGAAAACAAATGTCAACAGTTAATTGTTTTGATTACTCATAATGAATTCTCTATTTTTGCTTGTTTTTGTTTTGTTTATGGGTTTGTGTGAGAGAAGAGAGAGAGAGAGAAATTTATGCTTTCTTGTTTTGGACTCAAGCCATGTTTTGATCTTTGTTTCTTTGGTAACAAATCTCTCCTCTCTTTGACAAGGTCATCCTCTTTATTCTCTATAATTATTTTAGAATTAACTTTTATTTGGTTTGTATATCAGTGAATTTCTCATAATGTCAATAAAAGCCCAAATCTACAAACAGTAATAGATCCTAAATGCCTATATTTTAAAAATAGTTCATAATATTATTTTGCACCATGATAAATATTATGTGAGATTCCTAAAATTATATGCAGGTTGCATATAAATGTGCAGATAGACTACAATTTAAAAAAATCACAGTTTCTCCCTGTTATTTTAAGGGCTGCAATATATGATAAATTAGGAAATGAAAATGAAACATTGATCCATCTACAGTAAAAACAGTTGGTCACCAATTTCATTATGTTGGAAGTGTAAATTGAGGGAGGAAGGGCTTATCCATACGATACTTGGTTTGCTCCATTATTGGCCTACATTATTTTAATATTCAGAAACTGTTAATAACATTTTGAATAGAATAAAATGAATAAAATACTAAATGTATTTTATTAGCACTAAATGTGCTTTTTATTTAGATATCAATAATTTGGAATGCTTTTATATATGAAAAAGTGTGAATTGAGGTGCAACCAAAAACTAAGCACCACCCTGGATTTATAGATTTAAACTGATAATATCTGTCTGTTCTCTGCTTAGAAACTGACTCTTTTGCTAAAAATCTATGGAGATTCTCAGCCATCCAGGTGATGATTGTCTCTTTAGCAATGTAATCAATATTAATCTTATGATCAAGATTTAGTATAACATTTAAAAATGAAGCTTTTATACATTACATTAATTCTTCATTCTTTACTCCCCCTAATTCTCCCTCTTCTTTTTCTTCTTCACATTAGAGAAATTCAAATGTTGAAACTCTTTGGTGCCATCTCTTGGTTAGTCAGATTTAGTATTCCAACCTTTATGCTCATTATCTTTTTCAGTCAGGCCTTTGTAGAAAAAAATAATTTTATTATCTACTGTTCATTATGAAACATCACATGATGAGAACAACTTGGGACATAGATAAATTTGACTGCCAAATTTAAAAAAAAATAGAAATGAAGTTACATTTGCTGGTTGAAAACCACTCAGATATTTCTAGAAGTAAACTGAACCAAACCAAAGCAAAGCAAATATAGAAGAAGCAGAAGTTGAAAAGCATTCTGGAAATTTGTAGCACCCTATTAATTTGATACCAAATAAACTATACTAATCATGAGACAGAAATGGTGAAGTTGGAAATAAAATAGCATTTGGAAGAACGAAAATTTTCATGTATACAAAATAAAGCAGGAGACAAACTAAAGTTTTTGCTTGAAAATGTACAAATATCAAATTACTGAGAATTTTTAGGGATATACTTTATGTGGCAAACAACATAATGCTATGAAATTGTCAAGTGGAAAGAATCAGGAGCACAGGTTAAATTCCAGTTAATTTGATGAATTGCTCATGTCTATACACAAAAATCGTAATTAACTACTGGTCAGCACTAAATTGATGCTAAATAAGAGTTAATAGAATCCAAAGGGGGCTGGCCTTGGATTGCTTGTGGAAATTTAGTGACTCCAGCTGATTCCTCTCTTGACTCAGCCCTGAGGCTTTGCCCCTTCTGCAGAAATAGTTTTTTACAGGATTTTGTTCTTCATTAGTTTGACACCTCATAGGTTGGTGGCAGTGGTGGAATTCAGATTTTTTTATTACCAGTTCTGTGGGCGTGGCTTGGTGGGTGTGGCTGGATGGATTAACCCTGTAAAGTGGGGGGGGGGGGGGGAGGAGATTTCTTCTAACAACCGGTTTTCTGAACTGCTTAGAAAATTTACCAGTTCCAGCAAATAGACTAGAACTGGTTTAATTTCATCTCTGGTTGTTGGGGACATAAATTTAATACAATATAAAAATAGCACTTAAAAATCTAATATGCTAGTATTGAAATGTACCATGTGTAATTATTGACTGCACTTGGAAAAATGTGGTTTTCAGCAAAGAACTATGTCACTGGAAATCAGTCAGTCACTAAAAGAGAGCCCTGAAATAGGCCATTCAATGTTTCTTTTCAGATTGATGCCGGCCCATTTATGTACCCATTCATTGGGTTCAAACATTCAATTGGTTCAGTGGTGGAATTCAATTGTTTTACTACCAGTTCCGTGGAGGTGGCTTGGTGGGCATGGCTGGGGGGGGGTGTCATGTGACTGGGTGGGCAGTTTCTGTAAACAGGGCAATAAAGATTAGGGTAGAAATAACACCAGAATGTTTTTTTACTGCCTTACAGGATTAACTCTGTAAAGTGAAAACAAAAACAAAAGGAGATTTCTTCTATCAACTGGTTCTCCGAACTGCTTAGAAAATTTATTACCGGTTCTGCTAGAACCTGCTGAATTTCACCTCTGAATTGATTCTATATTTATCTAAAGGTAATCTAGTCCAACCCTCATTTTGCCCATGTCTATACTAAAACCTCACAGGAGATTGTATTGAATGCTTTGCTGAAGGTACACCATGTCCATCATATTCCTATGGTCAATTCCTATGGTATTCTCACAAAAAAAGAAGATCAAACTGCTTTAACACAACTTATTTTTCCACTGGTTCTTTTCAAGTAATGTATTATTTTAAGACCCTTAAAGTAACTTTTAAATAATTTATTCCTGACTTTTTAATAATTTATTCCAATGACAACATCAAGCTGGCCAGTTTGCAGTTACCTGGTTTCTTTCCCTTCCCCCTTTTATAAGAGAGAAACAAATTGCTCTTCTTGAATCCTCTGACAATATGCTATCCATACTCAATTTTTTTTTCAAAAATATCAGAAAACTTATACCCATAAGCTCTTCAAAACCCTTAGCTTTAATTGGTCTGGTTTTGGTAGCTTACATCTGTTCATTTAGCAGATTCTCCCTACCTATTTTTTACTTACTTTAGATTAGTGTTCTTTCCTTGTATCAGTTATTTATCCAACATCTATTTGAACGTAGAATCTTTTCAGGGAGAAGACTGAAACAAAATAGGTATTGAGGGGCTCTATTTTTACTCTGCCACACATTATCTGTTGCTATCCTGCTATCTCCTAGCAGTGGGTCAAGCCCTTTGTTGTTGTTTTTAATTAATTAGTGACATAGTTAAAAAATGTCTTTTGTTGCTTTCAATTTCCTTTATGAACCTTTAGATGTTAGTCACTTGGTTAAATATCTCCTTGGTAATTGCACCCATTTTCCATTTTCTATTCATATGTCTTTTAGTCCCAGTTCAGTTAAAAAATTTAAAAAACAAATTATCTTAATCTTTTTTCTATAGGAATCATGTACAATTACATTGCCAGTATTTTATTTTTAAGCAGTTCCCATCCACCTGTATTCCTTTGGTATGAGAATTTCTGTCCATGGGATCTCTAAGTTCATTGAAATTTGTACATTTAAGACTGTCCTCCAGTTTCTTTTGCTGTAGTAATTTGAACCTCAAGATAATGTAGTCATTTAACATAATCACAGCAGTAGCACAGCAGAGCTGAAGTAGCAATAGCTCAGTACTGAAGCAGTCACAACTTCCCCAAAGTTTATTCCCTTAGGAATCATGGGTCCCAGATCTTGGACACATTCTGAAAATTAGCCCATTTAAGATAATTGTTGCTCTATGATGCACTGTTTCCCCAGTTAAAAGTTATGGAAATGAGTTTTGGTAGTATACTGTATAAATTTTCCTCATTTCATTATCATTCAGTAGTTATATTTTGTTCTTGGTTTTTATATTATGCAAAGTCTGTTTTCATTTCTTTCCTAATATTAACTGTGCCTCTGTTAGCATGACCCACTGAATCACAAGTTAACCAACTGCATTTTAATTTAAGTGTTCTATGTGACTGGCGTTCATGTGATGACTTTATGATTCAGCACATCATACAAATTCAGACAATTTGGTAACCTGAGTATTCATGCTCAAGATTAGCATGGGCAAGCATGTAATGCAAATAGAACCTTTGTCTTTCAAGATCTAAGGTCTAACAAAATCAGAGGTGTAAAACAATGTCTACAACAAAACAACTCTGTGTAGGTTATTAAGATAACATTTAGAATCAATTATCAGCAAGATGTTTCTGAAAGTGACCAAAAGGTGGCAGCACTAAGCACTGCAAAAATTTTCAAATGTATTTTCTATTCTAAAATGTTTATAGTTTCTAACTGGAGCAGAGTCCAGTGTCTTGTAAAATTAGTACTTGATTTTTAAGAGTGATCTTAAATCTGCATTAATACCACATTTAAAATGCTAGCATGCATAAACTTTAATCTTTTATTAATTCCTGAATCACATATCACAGAAACTCCTGGAATGTCACATATATTTTTCTTCAGACCTTACATTCTTGCCAGTTTTTAAAAAAAGGAGAGGGGGACTAATGGTGGAAAAAAGTCTTTAAAAATATTGGCAGTGTTTACCTCTCTAAATTATTTTTTAAATGGTTCTTGCACATCTCCAAGTAGTTGATGGCAAAAGCCTTGGAAGCTGGATGTAATTGCTGACTGTTTTTTGCTCCCATTGTTTCAGTCACTTGTTCTCCTGACATAGCTGTAGCTAGAGCTAAAAGCTTTTTAGCATTATCTAAAAGTCATAGATTCAAGGTTAGGATTCCTTGCTATATGCTGTTAAGAGACATATTCTTGCTGGAAAGCATTTAGCTATAATGGAGTTGCACATTACGGTTCCTGACTTTTTATATCATGTGAAATAAGGTGTTCTAGTTGATTTTACAAATCCTAATTAAATAAACCATGACATAACTAAACTAAATCAAACCTAACAAATAACATGTCTCAGCATACTAAAAGTGTGAACACAGCCACTATCACTGGTATCTGATAGAAGATGAAGTTGTATATGCCCATGATATCTTTGTGTCATTGCACAAATGATGCAAATCACATTATCCACATCATTTGAATGATGAAGCTAAGACGTACATGATATCATTTATTCTTTCCTGCAATCACCTATATTGACTCCAAAGGCTTTCCTAAATTATTGGCTACCTAAAAGTGAGTGTTGACTAAACTAGGCAACTCTTTTTTTAATGGGAGCTTTCTTAATAATAGGATTAGAGTTTTATATATTTATCTACCTCAGCTATCTCAGCTGGACCTCCCCTTTTGAAGTCCAACTCAAGCTAATTGGAATAATTTTATCCATCAGAAAATTCCTTAAATTGACCTTGTTCCTTTCCTTCCCAATAGGAGTGAGTTAGTTTAAGCAAGGGCATTGGTTGGCTATCTGAAAATACAACAAGAGTAGAAAAATGCTCCATTCTTTCACTCATTGCCACAACGTAATCCTTAATACATACTTTTACATGTTTGACTGGATTGCCCAACATTGCTCTACATATCTCATCTGTCATTTTACCTCCCAGAGCTTTTCTGAAAATCAAGGGACCCCACAAGATTGACTGTGGACCTGGAATCAACATTGACTGGCAAAAAAATCATCTGAGTCTCCCCTAGCCCGGGGGTCGGCAACCCGCGGCTCCGTAGCCGCATTTGGAAGCTTTGCCGCGGCTCCAACCATTGCCCTGCTGCCTGCCCACCCACCTACTCGCTCGCTCACTTCTCTGCCCGCCCACCCGCCCGCTCGCTCGCTCGCCCGCTCGCTCACCCGCTCGCTCGCTTCTCTGCCCGCCCGCCCGCTTGCTTGCCCGCTCGCTCACCCGCCCGCCCGCCCGCTCGC
>JAEANM010024792.1:0-11079 GCA_017656035.1 Myanophis thanlyinensis | reverse complement strand
ATACATACATACATACACATATACACCCCCATAATAATATTCTTATTCATTAAATATATTCTTCATTATCCAATATATTTCATCATATCTTTTAGCTCTTATTTTCTTATTATATCTATATATCTTATTTTCAGTTGTCCCAACTTCGGCAGCCATTTTGGCTGTTTCTTCATCCTGCCATGGCTAGAGCGAATTTGGCCCAAGGGTCCTTCAGGAGAGTTGCGGTCTGCCCCTGACTGACCTCACCAGGCATGCCTTCTTTGCTTCGTTGCCCCTACAGGGAAGCTTTTAGCTCCCTGCGGAGCTCATGAGCAGAAGAAAGCTAGCACAGAAGCAGAGTGACCTACTTTCACATGTAGTAGTGATGCAACATCAACCGGAAGCTGTCAAGCTCAGTGTCTTAACCACTGACCCATTGTGCCATCCTTGACAACTGTAATAGAAAGGAAAATGAAGGAGTGGGCATGGTACATGGAAAAGATGCTGGATGGTCTTCAATGATCAGGAAAGGGCTTACCCAATGGCTTCTAGGATACTGTCACAGTTTACTTAAGATTTCACTCTCATGTGATAAGAACTACCTGCTACTTTTTTGGGCAGATTCAACTATTTTCCTAATAACTTTACAGTGATGTATTTTATCCCAGCTGAATAAATTGTATGCATCTAAATGCATACATGTTAACTGAGAAACCTGAGCGAAGGTGTAACAATCATACAGGAAAATTGAACTAAATTGTCCCAGTTTTGAAGACAACTAAACATGTTGAACTGGAAAATAGCAATAAAAATAAATCAAAGAGATTTGCTTTTAAATGCAGAATAGTTTATCCTTGGCTTTATTCCATGTTTTAAATTACAATGTACTGCAAGTTTTAATAGTGAAAAACAAAGAATATAGAATATTTTATAGAATATATGCATATGCTGTCTCTGCTGTGTACTAAAACTCCATCCTAACTTTTTATTTCTTGAATTTTTCCTAGCAGTTGTTGACCTGCCCATAACCAAACTGTCAGCCCATAGCACTTGTTCAATTTTTCACTCTTCACTGAGTTTATTCTTAGATCAATGACCTGGTGTGACTTCTGCCTGCAATGTTCTCCATAAATTTAAATCTTAGTAAGACCATATCTGTTACCATAAAACATGATAAACTCTTTTACTCCTTCCAATTCACAGGAATGACAATAAATCAATGTAGGCAGTTATGATGGCCTGAAGAACCAAACAGTAGTTGAAACTAATCTCAATTGATAAGTAAACACAATGTACATAAGTTGATGTAATGCAGACTTCCCTGTCTTCTGAGATACATTGTGCTCGCTTTTGAAATTCAAATTGTTTTTATAGAATATGTCTGAGTCCATGTAGTTGTCTTATTAGATATGGAATTTGTTGTTCAGTTGCTAAACTGTATCTAATTCTTGATTGTTCAACATGGATAAATGAGCAATTACTTTAACAAACAAAGCAAGACAGCACAAAACAATGTTCAAAAACCAACATAAAACAGTATATAAAACTCATGGTTGAACTGTGATGCTCTTTGAGCTTGGTTCTTTTCTTCCAGTCATTTCATTATCTAGTACCACCTCTCACAATACTAGACAACACAGTATCGACAGTCCTTCAAATTTCTAGGTTGTATCATATCACAACCTAGAAATTTGAAGGACATCTAATATCAAAAATTTCATCAAAAAAGCACAACAAAGAATGTTCTTTCTGTGCCAACTCAGAAAGCTTAAACTTCCTAAGGAGCTGCTGATCCAGTTTTACAGAGGAATTATTGAGTCGGTCATCTGCATCTCCATAACTGTCTGGTTTGGTTCTGCAACCCAACGAGACAGAGACAGACTACAGAGGATAATCAGAACTGCAGAAAAACAATTACTACCAACCTGCCTTCCATCGAGGAACTGTATACTGTGTGAGTCAAAAAGAGGACTGTGAAAATATTTAAGGACCAGTCATATCCTGGACATGGATTGTTTCAACTCCTACCCTCAAAACAATGCTATAGGGCACTGCTCACAAGAACAACTAGACATAAGAACAGCTTTTTCCTGAATACCATCACTCTGCTAAACAAATAATTCCCTCAACACTGTCTAACTATTTATTAAGTCTGGATTACTATTATTCACATCATTCCATCACCCACCCACCCACCCCTTTATGACTATAACTTGTTGCTTGTATCTTTACAATTTATATTTATTGTCTCCTAGTATGATTTGACTGCTTATTTGTAGCCCATAACTATCATTAAGTGTTGTATCTTGTGATTCCTGACGAATGTTCAGGTTTCTTTGTTGTACACTAAGAGCATATGCACCGAAGACAAATTCCTTGTGTGTCCAAACATACTTGGCCAATAAAGAATTCTATTTTATTCTATTCTAACTACCATAGGTAGCATAAAGTAAAAGTTTCCCCTGCCCAGGTGTGTCTGATGCTAGGGACTTTTCTTACCCAAGGGAGCCAGCATTGTCCAAAGACATTTCAATGGTCATGTGACCAGCATGACTATATGCCAATGACCTCATGATGATAACATCTGATTTAACTTTGTAACTTTCCCATTGAAGTGCTATCTATTTATCTATTTACATTTGCTGTTTCAAATTGACAGGAACTGGGGCAAGTAATGGGAGCTTATCCCATTGTATGGTACTCAGGTCACAAACTTGGTGTCTGTAAGCTATCTGTTTATATACAGTGGCTTGGCCTGTCTATACAGTGATTTTCACTGAAGACATTACCTAGTTGCATAATGAAACATCTTCAAGAAAACAACCAAGCTCAGAGAACACCAAGCGCACCATAATATTCAAAGTTTTCCAATGCTCTAAAAGTCAGTATCAGACCATATAGTTGAAAAGAAAAAGAAAAAAAAAGGAAGGTATGGGGAGAAAACAAGGCAATGTTAACTGTGTTTGATGTTGTGATCAAGAGGACTACCCTACTACAGAGGATGTTTTCAAGATGAAAAATACAAATTGAATGATGAAAATTAACCAGGTGTCATCTTGCAGGTAATATTTTAGACAAACCAACAGTTGAGTCTCCAATTTCTGAAAAATATGTGCAAATTAAATCTGTTTCTTATTTTGTAAGTGCACAGGTTCATGTCTGGGCTGAAAGACAAATAAAAGCATGATAGCCTTTCTATTTCCTGATCATATCTAGGTGGCAATAATTTATCAAAATATTATTTAATTGAATGCAATGTTTTATAATTTGATTAAATTAAATGATCCTTTATTAGTGATTCTTTCCCCCTTTTTGTTGTAATATGCTATATTCTTCTGTTACTCCAATTTCCACTATATCAGAAAACCCACTGTTACTGTATGTACTTAATAAGGTTTATTGTTTTAATGTCTTTGGGGATTAAAGTATTGATTCATGATTGCAAACTCATTTATACCAGCCCAAAGATGTTGTCATTATATCTTCTTCTTCTTGTCAGCTGCTAAAATGTTGATCATTGGTTTTCCTCTAGATATCCTTAATTTGATTCCACATCACAAATATTTTGTTTTCACTGCAATTCTTTTCACTGAAACTGCATCTTGGAGCAATTTTTCCTGCTTACCATCATAGATACTTGTAGGACCTTTTTTATGGTTCTAAGTTGCTGAGCAGTAATAACATCTAAGGACAATGCACAGGATTTAATAATCCAAAGTTATAAAAAAAAACAGAAAAACCCAGAGGCTTGAAATAAGTCTCTATTTACTCTTCTAATATACATATACTAGAAAAAACAAAATAAATGTGCTTATATTCCTTAAAAAATGTTCTTGCCATGATTCTAGGTTGACCATATTTAATAGCCCAAAAAAGAGGATGGGGGGGTCGGCGTCGGGGGGGGAGGCGTCAGTATCGGGCAGCGTGGGGGGGCGTTGGCGGCTTGGGGGGGTGTCGGCAGCTTGGGGGGGCTTCGGGGGGGCGGCGGCGGCTTGGGGGGGTGGCGGTGGCTTGCGGGGGCTTGGGGGGCGGTGGCAGCTTGGGGGGGCTGCGGCGGCTTGGGGGGGCTTGGGGGCCGGTGGCTTGGGGGGGCTTCGGGGGGCGGCGGTGGCTTGGGGGGGCGCCGGCAGCTTGGGGGGGCTTGGGGGGGCGTTGGCGGCTTGGGGGGGCATTGGCGGCTGGGGGGGGTTCGGGGGGGTGGCGGTGGCTTGGGGGGGTGGCGGCGGCTTGCGGGGGCTTGGGGGGCGGTGGCAGCTTGGGGAGGCTGCGGCAGCTTGGGGGGGCTTGGGGGGGCGGTGGCTTGGGGGGGCTTCGGGGGTGGCGGTGGCTTGGGGGGTGGCGGCAGCTTGGGGGGGCTTGGGGGGGCTTGGGGGGGCGGCAGCTTTGGCGGCTTCGGGGCGCGCGGCGGCGGCAGTTTCGGCGGCTTCGGGGCGCGTGGCTGCAGCGGTTTCGGTGGCTTCAGGGCACGCGGTGGCGGTGTGGGGGGGGCTGGCTTCCCTTCGCCAGAAATCGACCAGCTTGTTGACCTCAGCTTGTTCCGACGAGGCAGGGAAGGCGGGACTTCTTGCTTGAGATGATTTGCTCGGACATGACATCGCCACTTTTTACGGCCCGTCCGGGTAAATTTATAAAACCCGCCCGGACGCCCCGGACAGGACGTAAAAAGAGGACATGTCCGTGCAAAAGAGGACGGTTGGTCACCCTACATGATTCTATCATTAGTTTCAATGTCAGAATAAAAATCCATCAAAGATGGATAGATTTGCTACTGCAAAGACTATTCTAGCCCAATAAAATTATTAAATAACAAAGACAATTTATAGAATGGGGAGACAGGATCATAGTCATAATCTAATTAGGCCACAGATGGAGATTTTTCCAGTTTCTGCTTTCTATTTTTCATTTTTCCAATCTCAGTTTAATTCAATTGTATGCAATTTTTCTGAGTTTGTGTTGCAGTTTACATATTTCCAGGGGTACCTCAACCATGTACAGAATTTTTCACACAATTTTTCTTCATGTAATGCTTTTCCTATATTTTATTCAGAATATCTTTTCTGTCTTCTCCTTTTATATTTTTTTTTAACCTTAAACCTCAGAATGGCATTAGCAAAATGCTGTGAAATGTATATTCTGAAGAATGAATGTATTTGGGCCTCCTGAAATGTTTTGGATAGTGCAGATTAATAGACATATATGACAATTCAAGCAAATATTTGTCCATCCAGATAGACAACATTGCTTAACTTTCACCAGGTGTTTTTGGGCATCCTCATTATGTTTTATGCTGATTCATGTCTTTTATCAGTTTTAAAGACAATTCATTTTTAAGTGGAAAACTGGGGGCCACCTTATTGAAAGCTGTTAAACATAACAATCAAGATGAAATCCACAAAGTTTTAACCTGCAGAGGTTTGGTTATTTTAATTTTTTTTGGCAAATAAAAAACCATTTACAAATCAAGGAACTGGAACAGACCTTTATTTCTGAACTTCTGTATTATTAGTTGCCCTTGTGTAAATTAAAATCCTCATTTGCTTTCTGTGTCGAAATTTCTGCTATGTTTCTCATGCTCCTTGCCTTCTTAGCTCTTTAACTTTGGTAATTAGTGAGCCAATGATGGTAAATAATTAAATTGATGTGCACTTTACACTTATCTGGCTCATTCAATCAGAGGACTGTGCTTTGCCACTTACAGATAATGTTCTTGTCATCATACAGGAGAAAATGATTTTGCTTCTCTGCCATGTTGGTTTTGTATATAATGGATCACAAAGATGAACATCTACATATCTAGAACTGATATTTCAAGAAAACATAGCATACTGCCAGATATACAGTGGGCAATATAATAACGACATCAAGCAGATGACTCAAGTCAACTTTGAAATCAGGCCTGCCACAGCCATCTTTCCATTTCTTGGGTTTCCACACAGTGTGTGGAGGGGGAAGTCTGGAATGTCAGACCAGACAACAACAACCGATTATCTCATGGGAACCAAGATCTTCTCAACAGGTGCTGGCCAGAAACTTGAAGCGAGTTGCCAAGAATATGCCAGAAGACCTAATAGTACAATGTGACCTGTTACCAAGAGGAAGGGAATTATATTTTTCTTTAATTATACTGAAACTGTGGGAAATATTAAGTGCTAGTTTCATTTTCATTTATACCAAAATGTTGTAGTCAACAAACAGTCTTTTGAGAAAGCTGAAGTCTCGGAATGCTGAATTGGTTGGGTTCATTACTCAGAACCTTGACATTGAGTTTGTGAAATTAGGATGAATTCAGTTTATCTTCTTTGGGTGTTTTAGATTGGTAGTGTTGTTGGCCATTGTTAGACATCATAATTATTTTAACTTAATATTGATGTTTGCATGAATTTCATACCTAGAAACAATGGAATGATGAAGAGAAATAAAAGGAGTATGAAACCCTGTGAAACAGCCACAGGAAAGGCAGGGAATCAAAGAAGCCAAGATGGTGATCACATCATGGAATAGTTGTCTGGCACTTTTTGATGAGTAAAATAAGGAATTATCTATTATATGTGGGAAAAAATGCTCTAATTCAAAAAATGGAGGGTTATTAGGATTGATATCTGTAGGTGAATGTCAAAAAGATCATTTAAGTGGCTACATAAACAATGCTTGTAAAAAGGTATTGTCCCTGCTGCAAGATGGAAGCAATTGTCCTTTTCAACCTTTCTTTCAGCTACATCATCATCATCATCAGCATCATCACAACAACAACAGACAGGCACCTGTCACATAACACCCCAGACTTAACCGTTGTCAATAAGAAAGACAAAAAAGTCAGGATTGTGGATGTGTCAGTACCTGGAGACAGCAGAAGAAAAGAGAAAGAACTGGAGAAGATAACCAATACAAAAACCTACAAATAGAAATAGAACAACTATGGCAAAAGCAAGCAAGGTTAGTACCAAAAGTAATAGGTGCCTTGGGTAGTTTCATTTTCATTTATACCAAAATGATGTAGTCAGCAATGATGTAGTTGAACACTTGAACCACTTGAATCACCATCAGTCAATTCCAGAAGGTAGCTTTACTTGGAACAGCTTCCACCCTGCAAGATATCTGTAACACTGTCAAACATCCAAATTTGACTATCCAGGTCCTTGGTAAGGACTTGATAGGTAGACAAAAATGCCAAACCCATCTGGCTGATTATGTGATGTTAAATAATAATAACAATAATAATGAATACTAATATAATATATTGAATATTAGTGGGGACATATAGCTGAAAAAGTATTACAAAATAAGAACTGGGAAGAACTCAAGCATGTGAAGGCCAACACCAAATAAAGAACTGATTTCATACATTTGTATATATACCATAATAATAATACATTAATATTATTAAACAATAACCTGTGCCTATTCCAGGTCCTTGGGAAGTCTTAATAGGTGTCAAAATTCAAATCTAGTCTAAAATTTGACCAGTTATAATGAAGGGCAGGAGGAAGAGGAGGAGGAGGAGGAGGAGGAAAAAAAGAAGAAAGAGAAGAAGAGGAGCAGGGAGCAGGTAGAAGTAGAGGAAGCACAGAGAAAGAAAGGGAGAAGGAAAGGGAGAAGCAAAAGGAAAAGGAGAAGAAGGACAATGGATTCAAATTATCTTCTAACTGAAATGTGCATCTTTTTTCAACTAGTAGTTACCTGTAGCCATTAGTATTGAGCAAGTTGTTATACTGTGACTAAGATAGGCAGGTATCAGGTCTAGATTCCTGAGCAGAGTAAGAAAAAAATTGTATGCTGGATGTCCATTCAAACCAGGTGGAATTTGAAGGGAAAAATGTGATTTTAAGATAATTAAATACCTCAATTTTTAAACTCTAAATAAAATAAGTCAATTAATATATTAGCCTTTCTGCTCTGCCATCTATGAAACAGAGCACTTTAATCTGACATCTCACTTAATAAGAAGCAGGTTTTTTTTTACAATGCAAAGCATATTGTAATCATAATGTTGTGTAAGGTCCTAAAATTGTACCCCTCTGATACCTGAATTTCAAAATGGCAAAATTGAAGCTTGGTAACTAAAACTGTGTAATGCCAAACACGTGCAACCTGCTGAGCACCACATGCTTGTAGCATTATGTTACCTTGAGTGTGCTATTTGTCACATACTTCCCCCTGTGAAAAACATCTCACTAAATCCTCTCTCACCCCTCCCCCACTGCCCTACCTGCTAAGCATGATCTACTCATCAGGGAAAAAGCCTTCAAAAATAATGGAAAAGCTCAGGACATGGAAAGTTAATGGCTGCTCCTCCGATTGTAGATCTCACTCCCACAGATGCTGTAGCCTTACATTGAGCTACCTTCATTATGTTGCAATTGCCCACTGTTGCTTCAATTACAGTGATGCCACTGTGTTATTGCACTGCCTGCTGTCCAAGAGCTATGTTTGGCAAAATCTCACCTTCTGAAGAATTGCATGGAGGCAACAGCGCATACTAAACTAATGGTGATAAAAAGTGTGTCTAGTCAAGAGAAGCTTAGTTTTGATCACCTGCCGGGTTAAATGGCAGGACAATCTCCAATGGTTCATTTACTGATTCCTGCATTTTTGGCTCACGGAAACTCTACAATGACAGTGTCCAAATTATGTTACCTCCTCCTCCCCCTCCTCTTCCTCCTCCTTCTCCTCCTCCCCCCATCTAGGTAATCTAGATTTAGGTAATCTCCATTTCTCTAAAAAGACAAATTAATATTGAAGCAACTTCAAGTTCAAGTTAAAGTTCAAGTTTCATTTGTCACATACATGATACATATATGACATGCAGTGAAATTCTAATGCGACTGCAAAAATTGAGGAAAGCAAGGGGAACAGTCTATAGGAAGGATAGGGATATGCTATAATTTATGATGCAGAGAATGATACATATTTATATTAGTTCAAATGAAGTTGTGGAGTTTGAAAATAATTTGGTGTTAGAATCATATATATTTACATTAAATTTGTTCTATTTCATTTTCAGGCATATAAGGAAAACCCTGTGAATAAAAAAGGTGTGAACCCTGTGATTACAATTAATAAATAATTTGTACATTTATTCATTTGTTCATTCATTCATTCGTTCATTCAATTTCTATAGCTACCTATTTCAACAAGTGACTCTGAGCAATGTACGTTATATAATATAAAACAATTAAAACATACTTTCTAAGTTGATTATCAAATTTCACTTTTAGGAAACAAATGACAACATTCTAGAGATTTTTGTTGCCTTAATTTCTAATTCTTCAGAAGAGTACAGATGAATGGTTGGAACCACATACAAAGCTGTCCTCATTTTAGAATGGAGGCTTGATTAAAATGGCCATCCCTGATTGCTTTAAAGAGAAGACCAGTTGTAAAAATTCCAGTTTTAGGCTATATATATGTAACTGCAAACATATGGCTGTGTTCCAAACAATGAAAATAGATTTGCAGTACACATTTCAATCCTGTTTATGCATCAGTTTGCGTTCTTATTTCTTATGGGAAAATCCAAGATCATTTGTCACAATAAATGACAGATGAACTGCATGATCCTTTGCTTTAAAAAAAAAAAAAACAATTGACTTACAGGCATCAAAAAGAATATATATATATATATATATAGTCAGTAGCAGATGAAAGAGATTAAAATTTCTATCTTTTGGAAATTGTATAGTGCATTTTCCAAGAACTTGAAATATTCACCCACACTGAGATGAGCATGGAAACATCTGAATGCTATCCCTTCAAATGTTGAAAATTAAGCCATTTAAATATTATTCAAGCCATTTACTTTCTCTATGGAGCTTTTTGGTGTACTGGGGGGGTATTTTTAGGACTTTCTGTGCTTTATTGGAAAGAAAGAAATATGGGGGAGAAGCTGACATAAAAAAAGAAATGAATTAAACCTGTGAGAGACAGTGGTGGGTCCAGAATGAGCACTATGTTGAAGGTTCAAACTATTATTAAACATACGATTTTTATGAGTGGTAAAAATTATAAATAGGCACTCAAGGGAGAAGCCACAAAGAAAAGAATGAAGAAAAATAGCATTTCTTTTAGTATGCATAAAGAGAAAAAATATGTAAAATAAAAGGATTGTATTTGAGGGGGCAATATAAAGAATTGCTAATATAGATAAAGGCAGTTGCTAAATAAAATTTGCACATTTTATTTATGCATTCCAATCCTTTATGTCTTTGTAGGTCAAGATAACATTATCCAAAGCATTTTATAAACAATAAAAGGAAATGTTAAAAAAAAAGGCAGTGAGCTGGCCTAGTGATTAAGATGCTGAGATTGTAGACTAGAAGGCTGTAGTTTGAGACCAAGCACTGTGTGATAGGGTGAGGTCTTATCCTTGAACCAGCTCCAGTAGTGAAATTCAGCCTGGATGCACCGGTTCTACCAAACCAGTAGCAGCATTCAGATATGGCAACACCCACCCCTGCCCTTTCCTATCCTATAGCCCTTTGGGTTTTTTTTTCCTTTTTACTTATCTAAATCACCTAGAACAGCTGTTTTTTGGGCCTCTGCATCCTTCACAATCACCTGGGTTGCCTCCGGAATGGAAAAATGAATTTTAAGAGCCACACGGCGGTAAACCACAACACCAAAGGGCACACACACCTAACTGGTAGTAAAATTGCTTAATTCAACCACTGCCCAGCTCCTGCCAATTTAGCAGTTTAAACGTATACAAAGGTGAGTAGATAAATAGGCACCACTTTGATGGGAAGGTAACAGAGTTCCATTGGTGGAAATGTCTTTGGACAATGCCAGCTTCCTTGGATAGATGAGCACCATTTCTAGAATCAGACATGACCGGACAGGGAATCCTTTACCTTTTAAAAAAGATATACAAATAATTCTGATTAAAAACAAAGGAAGTTCTATGAACTTTCCTTTAGATGAATTGGTGAGAAACAGGATTCTGTGATGCTACCTGCCTTCTACCCTGTGCCTTCAGAAATAAAGATATATTTTTTATTATTATTATTATTATTATTATAATATACTGTACACTTTATTCATTAAACATGAAACTCAGTCAACTGAACATTTAAAAATGTGTCACATTATTGACTGGCACTGATG
>JAEANM010024791.1:0-11079 GCA_017656035.1 Myanophis thanlyinensis | reverse complement strand
GAAATATTAAACCGTCTGTTGGTAACTGATCTCCTTTCCAACACTGTGCCAGAGCAATTCTTGCTGCCGTAGTTATGAGTAACACAATTGTTAAGTGAGTCTGGCTTCCCCATTGACTTTGCCTGTCAGGAGGTCGCAAAAAAGGAATCACGTGATTCCAGGATGCTGCGACCATCATAAATATGAGATAGTTGCCAAGTGTTTGAATTTTGATGTGACCATGGGGAAATGCTGCAATGGGGATAAGTGTGAAAAACTTAAGTCACTTTCTGCAGTGCTGTTGTAGCTTTGGAACGGTCACTAAATGAACTGTTGCAAGTCAAGGACTACCCTTTAGAACAGGCAAATCTTTACCCCATACTCTCTCATGATCTGCTTGTCCCACATGCCACATTCCCACTGTTGTTGAGGACTATCTGGAGAGAGAGAGGAATTTTGATGGTTGTAAGCCACCTAGTTACCCTGTAGTAAAATGGGCAGCCAATAAATATAATAAATAAACTGAGACTAAACTGGACAGGAAACATCAGAAAAGAGCCATCTTTCTAAAGCAGTGGTGTCAAACTCACTTCCATTGAGGGCTGCATCAGGGTTGTTTTTGACCTTGGGGGGCCAGGGTTAGCATGGCCAGCTCAATGTCACATGTGTCGGGGGCACCTGTGGTGGCTCAAGCACCATCTTTGGCCACGACAGCCTCCTGCAACCCTCTGCCAGCAAAAAGACAGAGGCAGAGGCACCATGGGCCAGTCCTTCATTTCCAAGGTGGCCCCGCAGGCCATTTCCAGATCCGGCCCCCAGGCCTTGAGTTTGACACCCCTGTTCTAAAGGGTCTGAAGGGAAACACCTCTATATTCAAGCAATATGATAAATACAAAGGTTTCAGAAGCACAGCATAAAGATGATATTTCTCCTACAAAATAGCACTTCTGAATCTTTGACTTCACGGTTCTGTTCTAAAAGGTTTCCCTCAGGGATTATAAGATTATGAAGCCATTTTATTCACAGGCTACCACAGATCCAGGGTACGGAGAGATGGTGGCCTTAGTTTGGGGCCAAAGGGTAGGTGAGGGATGAAAACCCTGAAGAAAACGATAAATATTTAAAGAAGAGACCTCAAGGAGAGAAAATACGTATTTAAAGAAGCACCCTTTTCAAAATTTTACCTCAGGAATTACTGTATTTTTTGGCATATAAACGACACCCGAATATAAAATGCACCCAGATTTAGAAGAGGGAAAAGAAGTTTTTGGCCTCCGCAGGCCCCATTTTCGAGGGTTTTTGGGCCCATTTTTGAAACTTTTTTCAACCCATTTTTTAGGCATTTTAGCCCATTTTGGGGGGTTTTGGCATGTTTTAAGGCTTTTTTCAGCCCATTTTTGAGACTTTTTAGCCAGTTTTCAGGGCTTTTTCGGCCTATTTTGAGGCTTTTTTTGGCCCATTCTTTAGGCTTTTCAGCCCATTTTGGAGGCTTTTGGGGGCCATTTTTGAGCCTTTTTTGGGCCTGTTTTTGAAGCTTTTTTTCAGCCCATTTTGAGGACTTTTCACCTGTTTGGAGGGGCAGTTTTTCCCCCCAAAAAAAGCCCCCCAAAAGGCCCAATAAAGGCCTGAAAAAGGCCCAAAACCAGGGCATGTGGAGTCCAAAAAACAGCCGGTGGGTGGACAGGGCTTCGGCAACATTTGCTGTATAAGATGCACAGAGATTTTCACCCACTTTTTGGGGGGCAGGGGGAAGTGTGTCTTATATGCCGAAAAATACAGTATACCAAGGTAGGGAAATTTAAGACTTGCACAGGCTAATTTTAGGGAGTTAAAACAAATAATAATTTGAAAAGAAGAAAAACCAGGAGAGATAGCAGCTTTGATAAACCTAATATTCTGAACACAAGAAGCATCTGTCACACTGGAACTTTAGGATATGTTAGAATAAATTGATAAAAGAATGTAAAATAATAGGATTGTTCAAATAGGGAAAGTCCCCTTTATATCCTAGGTGAATCTTTCCAGCAGTGGCTCAGTCAAGAAAATTATGTGCTCCGACACTGGTGGTGGTGGTGGTTTTTAAGAGGTGATCGGACAACCATTTGTCTGAAATGATATAGGCCTCATATTTGAGCAAGGGCTTGGACTAGAAGACCTCTATGGTTCCTTCCAAACTGTTAATCCTGTTATATTTGGGGTGTCTGAACTGGTAGTGTGGGTTGTGGCTAGGGTAAGCAGATGATTAGGCAATATCAGAGGGGGGGAACTACATGATCATTTACCGTACCAAAGACAAGAATGGGGAAGGCAAGAATGGAAGAATTTCTCCAAATATATTATATGGAATGGAACTACAACAAGAACTGGAACAATTTGCCTTCAAGCATCTGTTATTATTAACCCCAATAACTCAGATAGGAAGCCCTTGATGAATCCAGACAGACAGCTCTTTATGATTTAATTTGGAGTTTGCCAGGTGCACTTGTTGCCTGTCCTATCCTGTCCTCCATCTGGCTCAGGGGAAGGCTTCATCCAAGGCCAGGAACTGTTCTAGGTACACCAGGTTCAGCATCCAAAAATGTGATTGTCTTTCTGGATTCAGCCACTGATGGGAAAGGTGGTGTAGAGTCAGGTGGAAATCTTTTTGGGGCCCTTAACTGTCCTAGAAGCGGACTCTTCTGAAGCTCCAGGGCTGGTCGTCTGAAGCTCCAGGGCTGGTCGTCTGAACTGATGGGCTTCATGGATTTTTCTCAGAATTTTCTTTCCACATTCCAAGCATTTATACGGCTTCCTCCCCAGTGTGGATTATTTGGGGGGGGAGAGGGGGGTAGAATGAAGGCAGGGGTCCTCAACACCCTGGGCTGCAGCATACAACCTGGCTGTGGCCTGTTCAGAACCGGGCGGTGTGAGCAGTGGGCTGGCACATGTGCGTACACAGCTGAACTCGTGTGAGTGGCGAGCCAGCACGCATGCACAGCTCGACTTGCACGAGTGGCGGGCCTGCGCACAGGTCAATTTGTGCAAGCGGCGGGTCAGCACACAACGCACACACACAGCTCGACTTGCACAAAGGGGGCACGGGCCAATTCCCCTCACACACACACACACGCCATCAAGCTGTAAAAGTTGGGGACTGCTGAGCTAAGGGACCCCTTTTTAATGGAATGCCTTTCCACACTTCTTGCATGTATGAGGTTTCTCCCCAACATGGATCCTTGTATGGGACTTAAGGTTACCCTTCTGAGTGAAGCTCTTTCCACACTCCGTGCACTTATGTGGTTTTTCTTCTGTGTGGATTTTTCTATGCGAATTAAGGTTACTGCGCTGGTTGAAACGCTTTCCGCATTCCACGCATTTGTACGGTTTCTCCCCGGTGTGTATCCTCTTATGGGAGGTAAGTTGAAAGTTGTGGGTAAAATTCTTTCCGCACTCGTTGCATTTATACGGTTTCTCTCCTGTGTGATTCATTCTGTGGGAATTAAGATTAGCCTTGTGGTTAAAGCTTTTTCCACAATCAGTGCACTTAAATGGTTTCTGCCCCGTGTGGATTATTTTATGGGAAGTAAGATATCTGCGCTGGCTGAAACTTTTTCCACACTCTATGCATTTGTATGGCTTTTCTCCTGAATTGATCCTTTCCCTGGGAGCAAAGGAACTGCTCTCATTGAAAGGTTTCCCGTTCTGTTTATATGGTTTATTTCCCACATTGGTTTTTCCATGTTCAAACAAAATAGTAGTCCTATTGCTGTCATTTTCTTCGTCCTCTTGGCATAGAGTCTCTTCCTTACTGCAAATTGTGTAGTGTTCATATACATCTAAGCCTTCTTCAAATGTTTCCATGCTTTCCACTCTTATTTTTTCTTTTGGATCTCCTTTGGGTAGAGAGTCTTGAATTTCAGGAGAGGGCGAATTTGAGCTGCTGTTGCGCTCATTTCCTGACAGACTTTCTTTGTGCTCTTTTGTTGCCGTTGTATTTGCAACCTCTGCTCTCTCTCTCTTCATTTGGAAGGCTTCCTTGTTCTCTGGAACGTGATTTCCTTCAGAGAAAATGAACGAATGAAAATTTGAGGCAAGGGAAGGGAAGCAAAATAAGAATTCAATGCACAAGAAATAAATGTCCTAGAGCAGGGGTGTCAAACTCAAGGCCCATGGGCCGGATCTAGCCCATGGGGTGTTTAGATCTGACCTGCAGAGCCACCCTGGAAACAGTGCAGGACCCACTCGCGTGGCCTCTGCCAGCGAAAACGGAGCTCAGGAGGGCCACAGATGGCCCTCACATGCTCCATTTTTTGCTGGAAGAGAGTTGCAGGAGGCCGTTGCGGCCGAAAGTGGAGCTCGGGAGCCCGTTTTCGCTGGCAGAGCGCTCAGGCCACAACAGGTGCCTCCGACATGAGTGACATCAAGCTGCCCCCCCCACCCCCGGAGGTCAAACACAATCCTGATGTGGCCCTCAATGAAATAGTGTTTGACACCCCTGTCCTAGTGTAATTCTGTAAAGGATTCTGCACTATTTTGAAAGGTAACTGATTAATGCATAATACTCTGGTCTAAGCCTAACCTTTCCAGCTTGGTGGCCCAGTGTGGATGGTGATGGTGGAAGAGGTTCCTGTTGTCGCCTGCCAGCTGACTCGGACAATGAGGAGGTTGGGGAGGACCTTGGGCCAGTCCTGGAGTCAGGGGAAGGCTCAGATGGGTGCTCTGTATCAGAGGCAGAGATGGGGCCAGGGCCATCCAACAGTTATCAGCTGCCTTCGGAGTCGGAGTTCAGTGGAGAAGAACAGCTGGAGGCTGTTTCAGATGCGCGTATGCACAGAGATGTCAGGAGAAGGGAACAACTAAAGAAGTAAAGGCATAAGTGGACACTGAATGCCCCTCCCATAGGGAATTAATAGGAGCAAAAGAGGAGTAGTGTTTGTAGGAAACAATTTGTTCGCTCATTGTGAAGACTTAATTGTGCCATACAGAGACTCCTTGCCAAGTATTTCGACTGGAAACTCATCCTAGCAACTATCCAAGGACTGATAAGATCTGTTTTTATAATAAAGCCTTGAACAGTTTACTGCCGGGACTTTTCTGGATCTGAAGGAGAAGAATTCACAGTAATCAAATAAAAAGGGTTTTTTTCAGGACCAAAAGCCCATTTTGTGATTTCGTTAAGCCTGGGTCCATGTGAATGGCAGGCATATGTTTGTAAGCGCCCCCCCCCCCCAATTCTCACAAACGGAGCTGTGTGCACATGCATGCTCGCCTGCTACTTGTGCAGCCCAGTTCCAAACGGGTCATGGCCCGGTAGCGGAACGCAACCCCAGGAATCAGGAACCCCTATCTAAGCCTTACAAAATTTGGACTTTGAGGGACAGGTTATTATAACGTTCATATGAATAAAACCACACAGGATAGAAGTGGATTACTTCTTTTTTATGAGCTTTTTAAATAATCAAAAAACCCACTTGCTTCAACAAAGGAGCACATGTATTTATTTGTATGCCCCTCCCTCCATTACTTTTGCAAATAACTCAAAGCATTAAGCGAACATATTCAATAGAACATCCTCCTTCTCCCTACGTTCCCCACAACAACCCTGTGAGGTGAGTTGGGCAAAGGTGTGACTGGCCCATTGTTACACCATTTTGTTCAATAAATGAATTCTACTTATGGATTCCTATCAAGTCACAGTTAGAATTCAGTTTAAGGAAGCGAGGAATCAAGTGACAAGAAGTTTATAATATTTATTCTGGAGGTGAACAAGGGAGACGATGGCAGCAAGAAACTGTGCTAACTAGCTCTAGAGGTAGTCCTTGACTTACGACCCAAATCTGTGTTGCTAAGTGAGACATGCGTTGAGTTTTGCCCCGTTTTACAATTTTTCTTGCCCCACTGGCTAAGCGGAATCGTTACATGTTGTTAAATGAGTGGCATGGTTGTTTAAGTGAATCTGGCTTCTCTGTTGACTTTGTTTGCCAGAAGGTCGCAAAAAGTGAGCACACGACCTGGTGATAGTGACATAAAGAGGAACCAGTTGTCCAGCATCCAAACGTAAATCGCATGGCCGCCATGGGATGGTGCAACATTCCTAATAGTGACTAATGGCCGTTAAGTCCCTTTGGGTCTGTACTGTTGTTAACACTGAACGGTCACTAAACAAACCGAAGCAAGTCAAGGACTACCTGTAATTTTGTTGCTTGTCTTGAAATACCTGCCATGACCTGGAGAAAAGTAATTAGCTGAGAGTGGAAACAGGGGTTTTAGCAGTCAACAAAATAACATTGATATCCGGTGCCGTTTAATCAATCTCTCACCAAGAAGATAAAAAACAGCGCTGCATTTTCCCAACCATTTCTTCTAACCATCAGAACAAAGAGCGGGGTCCTTACTCAGAAAGGCTAAATTTCTGGAGTTCTCCAGCATGATTTCTCGGTACAGAGTTTTTTGATCTGGATCGAGCTGAGACCATTCCTCCTCGGAAAAATGCACGGCCACCTCTTCCAAGGACACAAGAACCTGTGTTAAAATAGTAGACTTGGTTTTATTGGCGAGTTCTCTCCTTTTGAATCAACGATACGTAAAACCGAGATTTGCAAGTGGTTCAAACAGGCATCATCTCTAGGGTTAAGAATCCAATGCAAGAAAGCTGCTGGTTCACATATCTCGATTAACGTCACCATTTCTGCAGAAAGCACACTACATGAGAAAGTGACTAATCATTATGACCAAAAGCTTGGGAGACGAAAACCTACGAAGGATGGTTGCTGGAATTGGATATGGATACTCTACAGAAAAGAAGGACTGGGGTGGGGGACATGATAGCGGTCAGGGTTCCAAGTAACAGACCCAACGCAATCAAAACTCTGAGGCCTGGAGTTTCCTCAAAGTAAGGAATTTATTAGGAGTGTCTTATTGGCACAGCTGGGGAAAACCCAACTCTGAAGGACCCAAGGTTTTCCCCACCCAAATCAAAATCCAAAGTCCTTGCCCCAAGGTCACACATCCATCACACGGTCCAATCCGGCTGGCTTTAGTCCATGCCCCTCAAGTACCTGGTGGGGATGTCCTTGGCTCCCACGGGAAAGGATACTGTTTTGCCTACACATTTCCTCAGCTATCTCTATCTCCCCCCACCTGCCGTTCCCACAGCTCCAACCGGCCTTGCTATGTTTGGCCAATGACCTCAGCGACAAAGCTGTCTTGTTAAATATGAGTTCTACCACCGCTTGCAGTCTAATTAATTCAATTCAACATGTAGATGGGGGTACGATACCCATAACTTCCATCATTTGCCCAGGTAGCAGGCTGATAATATTGGATCACCCACTCTGGGGGCCATTCTTCATCCTTCCAATTTCCTATTGCATAGTCTGCTTTCAGTTGCCTTCCCTGCCAATGTTCGCCTTCCAACACCTGTGGTTGGTTAGGAGGTAACATGTAGAATGCAAGGTTTACTATTCCCAGCATGCAAGCACCTTTCCATCCCCATGGAACACTATTATAAGCTACCAGTCCACAAATCCAATGCACACCGGGGGGGGGAGGGGTCTTCAGTAATATTTTCTAGGGAGAAATCTGACCAAAAGCTTTTGATGTGGTTGGGCCAATATTCCCAAGTCTTTGTAGTCAAATTCCATTCCTGGACCTCCAGACGGCTAGTGTCCCTCACCTGTGGTCCCATTCCCCCCAAACTGGTTAGACACCACTGAGCTACAATTGCTGCTTTTAATTCCCATCTTGACTCAGGCTAGTGAGCAAGTCCCCTCATGCTCACAGGGGGAGATTGTAAGAGAAACAATTGGGGGTTTTTGTATTGCTATAAATGAAATGTCTAAAGTGATGAAACATTCTGTACACACAGAGCCTCCCACGTTTGGTGTCTTACGTGTCCCCCCTTTTGGATCTGGAAGGGTCGCTAGGCTCCATCCTTTTCCAGGTATCACCTCTGGGCGATGTACTTTAGGTATAGGGGTAGGTATTTCCTCTATTTCTAGATCTTCAAGGCCAGCATGTCATACTCATTTGGGATTATCTCCTCATCCCTCTCAGTCTTTTCAGCAATTAATACTTTATAGACATATAGTTAATTATAATGCTACTCATTAATAATACCACCTCCCAAATTGTAGGCATAAGCCCTTTCCTGATAAAAGCTGTTTCTCTCAATCTTTCACTGGGTTCCATAATCTAGACTCAATTCACAACTCCTACAATACAGATAATTACACAGTCCCTTTTTAAGTATTTTTAACTTTAGATCTCAGGTTCCAGGGTAAGTTGCCTGTGCGTTGGGTGTTAGCCTCCGGAGTAACACCTGCAGGGGTTTTCTTCTTCTCTCCCGTTCGTAGAGGCACAGCTTCTGGAGTGTCACCAGAAAGGGAGAATTCCTTCTTTTATTTTTGCAGTGTTATTTTTAGTTGTTGAGCTGGGTCGCTTTTCACTCTCCACCGGGTAGGAGTAGCCAATTTAACTTGGGACCAATGAATTAGGTTTAATTTCAGCAATCTTAATAGCAAGGGGAGAACACATAACAGTTTATGTCCCTTTCCACTTTGGGCTTAAAACCTCCCTCGTTCAGTCCTTTACCCAAACTTCCCGTCCTGGACAGATACTATGAGTTGATGTGACCAAAACTTGGGGTCTACAAGTTAACACATACTTCTGTAACCTCTGGACTACTATATTAAGGGCTTGCAGCTGTTTCAGTTTAACTGTATCTGCCACCTGTCTTGTATTTTGGATTGTGTGTTATCAAGCCTTGGTATTTCAATATCCATGGGCTGGTTAACCACAAAAGTCCTTTAGTTTCCAAAACTGCTTTTAGGGCATGTGGTGTATAAATGTCTAAGTCTTGTCCAAAGGTTAGCTTGCTAGCTTCCTGTATTAGCAACGCTGTTCCCGCAACAGACTTCAGACAAGTTGGCCAACCTCTTGCCACATTATAGTAGGTAGCCCACTGGATGGTGCCACGTTCCCATCTTTTGAGTGAGAACTCCCACTGTTATGTCCTGTTTTGTGTCCACAAACAGCTGAAATGGCTTTTCTAAATCGGGCAGCCCTAAACTAGGAGCTTGCATTAGAGCCTCTTTCAGAGCTTTGAAATTGTTCTCTTCTTGACCTCCCCATTTTAGTGGTTCTTTTTCACTTCCTTTTGTGGCCTCATACAGCAGTTTGGCCATTAAGCTGAAATTAGGAATCCATATTCAACAAAAGCCAGCAGCACCAAGAATCCTTTTAACTCTTTTCTATTCTTAGGTGTTGGGAACGGACAAACAGCCTCTTTCCTCTCGTGTCCTAAAGTCCTCTTTCCTTGCTCCACATTATAGCCCGAGTACCTAACTTTCATTAATACCAACTGGGCCTTTTTCTTAGATGCTTTATAACCTTTTTCTTGTAGGAGGTGTAACAGTTCATTGGTATTCTGCCAACACTCATCTTCCCTCTACTATAATTGGGGGATCTTCTTCTATCCATAGGTACAGGACATCAAATTCCATCCATCTGGCATTTCCTACTACTTCCTGTGCCAGCATCATTATTCTCCATGCTTCTTCTCGAGGCACCTCCAATTTCACTTTTCCATACTTCATTTTCATGGTGCCATCCTCCTCAAAAGAGATTTGAATCCTTAATTTACTTAGCAGATCTCTCCCTAGTAGAGGAGTGGGGCAGTCAGGCATTTAGACAAATTGGTGAGTTGGGGTCTTCCCTCCTAAACAAACAAACAAACAAACTAGGTTTCCAGGAATGGTTGTTGTAGTACCTTTCCTGTTGTTCCTTGTATATTAATGGAGAAGGGGGAGGCCTGACTTAGAGGTTGGGTTAGGACTGAACAAGTCGCTCCAGTGTCAATGAGAAAGGGGATGGGTTTGCCTCCTATAGTTAGACCGACCATACATTCTGGGAGGCGGACTGAACCTGGTTGGTCTCAGTCCCATTCTTCAGCTTCTGCCAGGCCTATGAGGGGAGGGGGCCTCAAAATCCTATTCTTCGTCCTCTCCCTCCCTGGCTTCTCCCTATTCCACCTCAGAAGTTCTTCACAAACCCACCTCTTTCTTCTCCTTATCTTCCCTCCTTTTCCTTTTCTGGGCACTCATCTTTCCAGTGCCCATGTCTCTTATATATGGCACATTGGTTGCGTCCTAAACCCACTCCATCACCTCTGCCTCGACTATTTCCCCTTCTTCCTGGCATCCCTATCATAGCAGCAGCCAGCAATTCAGCCTGCTTCAGCCTTTTCCTATTGACAAAGGCTTTTCGGGCTACCTCCATTAGTTCACTCATAGGCTTTCCCAAGGCTCCCTTTGTAACTTCCTTCATATATCAGGGGCACTTTGGGATATAAAAGCCATATTAAGCATTCTGGCATTTGTGGGTTCTGTGGGATTAATAGGAGCATACATCTGGTAAGCCTCAATCAGCCGAGTATAGAAGGCTTTCGGACTCTCTGTGTCTTCCTGCATCACCAAAGATGGTTTAGACATATTTACAGCTGCTGCACCAACCACTTGCACCACTAAACTCTGATAAGCATGAATTTCCTGCAAATGGGTATAAGGGGTCCTACTCAGGGTCTTTCATAGGGAAGTGTTCTTCCACATATTCTTCCAGAATTTGAAATTGGGGAAGATCAGGCTTTAAAATCTTTGATATTGCAATCTTGATCTTTTCTCTTTCCTCAGGATTAAACAAAGTCCCCATTAGACTTTTTAGACTTTAGACTTTTATTAAATTTATATACCGCCCTCTCTCTCAAGGGACTCGGGGCGGTTCACAGCAATTAAAAAAACATACAAAATAACAAGTTAAAAACCAATTAAAATAATTATATAAGCTGACAATTAAAATTAACTTAAAATTTTAAAACCCACAATTAAATACATTAAATTTAAAATATAAAATCCCAAATTTAAAATTTAACCCTGAGAGATGTCAGGCCAGGCCGGCTAGCTGGAAGAGATGGGTTTTCAACGCATGTCGGAAAGCTCGGAGGTCAGTAATGGTTCGAATCTCAGGGGGGAGCTTGTTCCATAAGGCAGGCGCAGCCACAGAGAAGGCTCGAACCCTCGGGGCCGTCAGGCGACATCGGCCCGATGGTGGCACCCCGAGGAGGCC
>JAEANM010024790.1:0-11080 GCA_017656035.1 Myanophis thanlyinensis | reverse complement strand
ACTCTATAAAACTGTTTATCCTCTTGTTCTCTAATTTCAAATGTTAATTTACTCATTTCTGCACAATCCATAAATTTTAACATGGGTTTCTTGATGGACCACTAGAACATGACCTGAGGGGGAGTTATCCTTGTCCCCTTTATTCTAGCCAAATCATGGCCTGATGACTTTGAGATTCTTTTATGCTGCCCCTCTCTGCAGATAGGCCAGATCTATTTGACCAGTCCACTTTTAGTGACCAATGGAGTTCCAAGGGGAACTGGGGATTATACCCCAAGCTCTGCTCCATGGCCCTTGTGAAGCCTTGGCCACTACCTGGAATAGGAAAACCACTGAGACATTGGATGGGATCACTCACATGCAACCTCTCTTGGTCCATTGTTCCCAACATGCCCCATGATTCAACTGAGGGAGCTGAAAAGGATCAAGAGACATCGAGAGCTCTGCTGAAGGAATATGAGGGAGGAATTTGAGCTAGAACAGGGATGTGAAACTCGATTTCATTGAGGGCTGGATCAGGATTGTTGTTGTTGAATTGGACAACTCAAAGATACTTTGAAGACATGATAAAGGAAAGGCTGAATGATTGTTGATGAAAAAAGGTATATTGTAACCAATTTCAGCACTTGATCATTCTTTTTTGGACAAATTCCTCCTTTATCTTCTTCTTTCGGCTGTTCCCGTTAGGGGTTGCCATAGCGAATCAACTGCCTCCACCCAACTCTATCCTCAGCATCCTCCACTCTTACCACAATCACCTTCATGTCTTCTTTTAGCACATCCATCTATCTCCTCTTTGGCCTTCCTCTTGACCTCTTGCTTGGCAGCTCCATCTCCAACATCCTTCTCCCAATATGACCACTCTCCCTCCACTGCACATGTCCAAACCATCTCAATCTGGCCTCTCTGACCTTGTCCCCAAAACAGCCAACCTGAACCATCCCTCTGATTTGCTCGTTCCTAATCCTGTCCATCCTGGTCACTCCTAAAGAGAACTTCAACCTCCTCATCTCTGCTACCTCCATGTCTGCCTCTTGTCTTTTCCTCACTGCTACAGTCCCTAACCCAGATAGCATAGCTGGTCTCACGACTGTCTTGTACACCTTTCCTTTGATTCTGGCTGACACTCTTCTGTCACACAACACTCCTGACACCTTTCTCCACCCATTCCAACTCACCTGCACTTGCCTCTTCACCTCTTTTCCACACTCCCCATTGCACTGGACTGTTGACCCCAAATACTTAAACTCCTGCACCTTCTTGACATCAGCCCCCTGTAGCCTCACTGTTCCACTTCCCTCCCTCTCATTCACACACATGTATTCTGTCCTACTATGACTGACCTTCATTCCTCTTGTTTCCAGAGCATACCTCCACATTTCCAGGTGTTCCTCCACCTACTCTCTGCTCTCACTACAGATCACAATGTCATCAGCAAACATCATTGTCCACGGGGATTCCTGTCTGACCTCATCTGTCAACCTGTCCATCACCATAGCAAACAAGAAGGGACTCAGAGTCGATCCTTGATGTAGCCCCACCTCCACCTTGAACTCTTCTGTCTGACAGAACATCTCACTAATGTTATACTCCTCTCATACATATCCCAAACTACTCGGACATACTTCTCTGCCACTCCTGACATCCTCATACAGTACCATAGCGTCTCTGTCAGCACTCTGTTGTACGCTTTCTCTAAATCCACAAAGACACAATGCAGCTCTTTCTGACCATCTCTATACTTCTCCATTAACATTCTCAGGGCAAAAATTGCATCCGTAGTGCTCTTTCTGGGCATGAAGCCATACTGCTGCTCACAGATATCCATTTTCTTTCTTAGCCTAGCTTCCACAACTCTTTCCCATAGCTTCATTGTGTGGTTCATCAATTTTATACCTCTGTAGTTGCTACAATTCTGCTCATCACCCTTGTTTTTAAAAATTGGCACTAGAACTCCATTCCTCAGGCATCTTCTCAGTCTCTAAAATCCTGTTGAACAAATTAGATAGAAACTTCACTGCTGTCTCTCCTAGACATTTCCACACCTCCACAGGTATGTCATTTGGACCAACAGCCTTTCCACTCTTCATTCTCCTCAGAGCCTTCCTCACCTCATCCTTTCTAATCTTTGCTGCTTCCTACTCTGCAATATTCCCCTCTTCCCCTCTTCTTTCCCTCTCATTTTCCTCATTCATCATTTCCTCAAAGTACTCCTTCCATCTTCTCAGCACACTGTCCTTACTTGATCTTTCCATCTCTGTCTTTAATCACTCTTATCCATTGTAAATCCTTCCCATCTCTCTCTCTGTGTTGCTAATCTTTTCACCTTCCCTCATCTCTAACCTGGCATACAACTCATATGCTTTCTGTTGGTGATTGCCACCTACCTCTTCACTCTATGCTGCAATTTTTTGTAATCCTGTCTACTGTCTTCAGTCCTTTCTAAATCCCATTTCTTTTTAGCTAACCTCTTCCTCTGGATGCTGTCCTGTACTTCCTCATTCCACCTAGCACCTTCCTACCTGTCTCCGTGATCACTTCTCCTGTAGTTTCCCAGTCATCTGGGAGTTCTTCCTGACCACCCAAAGCCTGTCTAATTTCTGTCTGAATTCCTTACAACATTCTTCCAAGGTAAGGGATTTAAACATACAGTATTTAAATGGATGAATTTAATGAACATATAAAGTAATTTAAATATAAAAATGCTGTTCCCTGTCTTAAATTGAAATATTAAATATATCAGGAAAGATTGGTTTCAAATGAAAATTTATGATCTAGGTCAGGGGTGTGTCAAACTCTATTTCATCAGAGTTGTGTTTTGCATGGGGGGGGGGTCGTGGGCAGCTCAACATCACTCATGTTGGGAGCACTTGTGGTGACCCAAGTACTCTGCCCACAAAAATGGGCTCCTGATCTCTGTTTTTGGCTGCAATGGCTTCCACGGGTGGCCCTTTCGAACTCCGTTTTCACTGGCAGAGGCACTGCGGGCCAGTCCTTTGCTGTTTCCAGGACAGCCCCACAGGCCAGATCTAAGCACGCTGTGGGCTGTATCTAGCCCCTGGCCCTTTAGTTTGACAACCATGATCTAGGTAAAACTGAGTAAAATGTTAATTTCAATAAGAAAATTTTTAACATACCTTATGTTTTAACTTTTGACATATCCTAAGTGTGCTACATTTCCTATTAGTATCACTTTGTGAAAAAATGTTGTTCTAGCTAATAGAAAGAAAATGTCTGATTTCCACTCAGTTAAAATGTTTAGACCTCTGGATTATTCACAGTTAAGGTTTCTTATTTATTTTGGTTTGAGAGGCTATAGAATATGATGAAAGCCTTTGTTTAGGTGCAAAATATAAGATAAATACTATAGTCAACATAACAAATATGATGGAGTAGTTCTGTACATTGTTAGAATGATCAGTTGAAATATTGTAGAAACAGCCAAAAGAAGTTGAGTTATAAGTGGACCATACATGCCATATATGCTAGAGGGCTATGGATATACAGGTATACCCTACCCTACCTGGTAGACCCAGGTAGACTGGGATTGCTATTGCTAAGTGATAGTTGTAAAATCTGACATTACATAAAGTAGCATTGCAACAACAATCCAGATGGTCTTCATTGCTATGGTAACCACAAGATGCATGGGTCATTAAGCAAGAAGCAAGATAAGATAAGAATTATAGTGCTACTATAGAGGGAGCCCCTGGAACATCCAGCTCAGGGAAGTGGAGGGAGAGGGAGTTGGGAATTGGTCATGCATACTGGTGCATAACTCTGAATATTGTGGGAGGATATGGGATATATATGTTTGAGCATGGTAGTGAGACCTACGAAAGAGGGCCTTGCTTGGTGTATAAGAAAGCAAGTGGGAGATTTACTAGAACAATGTGTGACTGATCTTTTGGGCTTCCTTTTTGATTTTCCATTTGTGAAGCTGGAAGGGAACGCCACAAATAATGATCACAACTACCCTCTATTAGGTTTGTATTGGCATTGCTTGCCAGACCATAAAATTGACCTTGCATATATGTAGCATTTTTGTCAAATCAGTAATATTTACCATATCTTACTGTTCTTCATCCTGCTGGTATTGCTGCTAATTTTATACTTATTTTCTATTTGTCTCTTGTATTAGTCTCTTATATATAGCTTTACAAGTTTCTCTTAGGTTGTACTTAATAAAAACAATTAGATGTTGCAGCACTAGTCTGCACTTGCAGTGATAGTAATCACAAGTTAATATAAAGGTTGTTAATATATTTTGATGGACCAAAATCCTCAGAGCAGATAAACATCTCCGCAGAAGGAATTCTACATGAAGGAACCTGATTAAAAAGCACTCAAATAGTGTAACTGGAGTTCCAAACAATTAGGATCCTCACTGGGATTTAACACCTTTGATCCAACCTCCTACCATAGAATTCTTTCATTTTGTAATGTGATTTTATTTTGTCAGCATGCTTTCTTGTTTTAATATTCAACATTACCTTGAATTTTTACTTTTGCTTATAATATACAGGACAAGAATAAATCACTTTAAAGAAACAGTACTGTACACCAGTGTATTACTACATTTAATCTATTTTGTCTGCTGGTGATACTTATATAATTTTATTTCAGTTCTGTTATCACATAATTTTATGTATAACAACAATAATAAAATATTAAGAAATAAGAACAAAGTCTGGTTCATTGTTATTGCAATAACGAGATGCATAAATAGAAGAGAAACAGCTAGAAAAGTAGCAAAATATTGTTATTTACAAATTACAATTAGGGTTAGGAGCCCTTGGAGTTTTGAATTTATTATACCTGAATGTCCTAACTTTGCAAAACACTACCTTACTCAGAATTGTGTATATACTCAGATGCTACCTTAATAGCTCTTAGGCCCTTGGTTAGGACCTGAACTGTTAAGTTTACCAGACTCTGAATTGAACTGAAGATTAAATATTTAATAATAATAAAGTAATAAAAATATAAAAGGATCCAAGCACGGTCTTTTAAATATATATTCTTAGAATTTTGTTATTTTCCTGATATTAGCAAAATCTGGTTGATAGCAATATGTCATGATAGAATTCTTTAGTTTCAGTTGTACTTGCTATTCTCAAAAAAGTATATGCAGACTATTAATGTATAACAACTGTAATTGTATTATGACCTTTCTATTCAAAGCCAAGAAATGTTTATGTAACAAAATAATAATTCTACAACATCTGTACAATTTTTGGCTTTCTATATTGAAATATGAATGGTATATATTAAAATAGCTCTTTGGTTTTCATTTCTATCAATATTTGTCTTTCCTTTTCCTGATGCAATATATATCAAAAAATGAGAGTTTGTCATGGACATGGATGCTCACAATTTTGATCTACTTGTTCTTTCTAGAATGGATAGACTAGGCCCTTGTTGGCAAACCTATGGAACGTGTGCCAGAAACAGCTTTCTGGCACGCCAAACTGTCTCATGAGTGATACGCAGCCCCGATGCTCCTAATCCTGTTCTTGCTCACTGTTGCATGCGGCCCCACTGGCGCCGCATCCCATTCTTGCGCACCATTGCACGACAGCCAGCTGGCTTTTGGTGTGCAGGAGCACCAAAACCTGGAAATGCAGTGTTCCAGAGTGCACACGTGCTCCAAGAGCCGAACATCCAGTTTCCAGTATGCACATGCGTGCCAGCCAGCTGTTTGTTGTATGCATGCATGCCAGGAAGCAGATGCCTGGACAGCTGGCTCTCGGAGCATGCATGCACACTGGGATACTGCGCTTCCAGGTTTCAGCAATACCGCGCACCGAAAGCCAGCTGGCTGGCGCACAATGGTGCGCAAGAATGAGATGCGGAGCCAGTGGGGCTGTGTGTGTGTCGCAGGATGGTTGGACATGCCCTTTTGGCATGAAGGCTGGCACATGGTGACGTAAAAGGTTTGCCACCACTGGACTAGGCAGAAAGAGACATTGGCTTGGATAAGATTTTTTTTTGTCCTTTTTTGTCCCCTTGGGCTACATCTCTCTGCTTAACCATACTCATTGTACAGGCTCCATCTCCTTCATTGTACGTTAACCTATATGGCCAACCAGAGACTTTTTAAATTAAACCATTAAATCCTAATTATCAAATCTTACCTATTAGATACTTACTTCAATTTATTCCCAAATGTGAACTTGTGAGTGAGATGATTGCATTTAATCTTGGGGACAAACTGAATATTCTTTATAAATGTGCTAGCTTTTTAGAGTATTTTTTCCTGCCAGGATTTTTGAAGGCTTGCCTTCTGTCCTACTTGTTTTTCCCCTCCCCTACACTACTACATACTTCTGACAATATCCATCAACTATTATTACAAACTTGAGAATAAAGGCTGTAGCTTATTATTTATATTAACAGTTGCCTGTGTGGTTTTCTTTCCTGTGTGGTGCAGTGGTTAGAATGCAGTACTGTACTGCAGGCTACTTCTGCTAACTGCCGGCTGTCTGCAATTTGGCAGTTCAAATCTCACCAGGCTCAATGTTGACTCAGCCTTCCATCCTTCCAAGGTCAGTAAGATGAGGACCCAGATTTTGTGGGCAATATGCTGACTCTGTAAATTGCTTAGAAAGGGCTGTAAAGCAGTGTGAATTGGTATATAAGTCCAAGGCTATTATTATTGCTATATTGTATACATACAAATTTGTGAGAAAAATGTAGAAACCTCCAAAAGAGGAAAAGAAGAGGTAATAAAATACATTAAAATTGTTCAGCAAAGTAGTTTAAGATTATATAGTTAACAAAATAGGTCTTAGAATGCAAAATATATCCTTAAAATTTCCTATTGAGTAATTGGATCGATTGGGTAGCAGAAAAGAAAATTTTCACATAGTTAAAAAGAAATACCGGTAGATGAAGAAAACCAAAATATCTGGAAATATAGGTTTTGTAAAAAAAAAAAAAAAAGGATATCAGTGTAGCTGTATTGAACCAATGCAGTAGGGGGAACAAATTTAAATTGTAAGTTTTATTTATGAAACTTCTTTAAAAATTGATTACATAAGAAAGATTTAACAAAATCATGAGAAAATGAAAATGAACTATAGCAAAAATGAACCTCCACCATTTACTGTATCTCTAAATCTATATTTACAAACTTGCTTCCACTAAATCCATGTAATATTTTATACTGTTTTCTGTATTTAAGTATTTCATTTCTCTAGTGAATCTTTTAACTCCATACAATTTATTCAATCATTCATTTTTTCATTGCACATTGACTCTTCCATCACATATTTGTTGTGAGTCAATGCACATTAATTTCCCATATATGATTAAATCATATCAACATACTTCTTTAAATTGATCATTAACTCTTGTATTCAATTATAGTCACTCAGCATTATTTCTTGAAGCCATCTCTTCTTGCTTTAACCCAAACAATTTCTTTCAAAACAATTTCTATGCATGTTAAATCTGCAGATAATAGCAAACACTATTTGTGATGTGCAGATTTCTGAATCACTCAGTGTCTACTTAGCACATATAGTTACAAACATATAGGATCCCTATTAGTTTTTTCACTGAATACTATATACTTAAATCAGAAGCCAAAAATTGAATTTCATGTATTTTTCTATGGTTAAGGGTGATTGGTATCTGCTAAGAACATAAAGTCAGCTTTCTTCAGCTTAGGAGACAAGATTAGCCAATTTTTTCAGCACACTCACTTTGCAGAATTGAGACTATCTTTCAACTCAGATTTACTGTTCACAATTAAAACCCTAATTACTGTCTCTAAAAGCAAAGCAAAACAAAACAAAAGTCCTCAATGTATTTTGTGCTGTTCTCATCTATTATCGCTGCAATAAATAAGGAACCAGTCCCTTAGGCAGTTTTCCTTTTGTCTGAGCTTCTGAATAAAATAAAGCCTATATTGCTTATCCTTCCTCAAGTGGAACAGCAGCAAAGTAGAAATCTT
The DNA here is from genome assembly GCA_017656035.1 of Myanophis thanlyinensis. Lineage (NCBI taxonomy): Eukaryota > Metazoa > Chordata > Lepidosauria > Squamata > Homalopsidae > Myanophis > Myanophis thanlyinensis. The sequence continues at coordinate 3,120 of JAEANM010024790.1, read as the reverse complement.
CCAAGCATAACAAATTATTCCGCAGGCATTCAAAAATAGCATCAACCTGCAGTTAGTGTAAGCCAAACAAATCCATTTACTGAAAACAGGCATAGGTTGTCGTGGATTGTGGCTTCATTAAAGGATTTTGCCACCTTAAATTTCTGATAGATTGGGGAGAAGCTATTATTAATCATTCTAAGAGAACCAATAATAAATATATAGCAAGAACAACTTACTTACATTAATGTTTGCATAGAAAGTTTATGGGTTCCTTGCCACATCCTGATCATACGTTTGTGTCTCTACTTGTAATGAATGCAAAAAAAAAGTATATTTTTACCACACCTTGCAAACATGGCCAGCTAAAGTACTGTCCCACATTAGATCGAGAATGGTTTCTGTGGTTACTTTTAGGGAAGTGAAGGATTTTGTGTGCCTTGGTGTTGACTTTGGATTATGGATCCATTTTCTTTCAGTTCTGTTTGTGTTAAGAGGACTAGATTCCCCTAGTCCTCTTAACACAACAATCAGTGTGGCAACAATCAAGCAACAACCTGCTTTTGAGTGTTCTTCACTGCAGATTTATCTTCATATTGTTGTGCATCTTCCTTTGATCCAAAATTGTTGACAATGGTGTTCTACTCCTGAAATAAAATGCAGGATAACCTTAGGCCACACTGTAATGATTAAAATGAATACATTCTGGAAAAACAGAGATATTGATATAAATATCAATATCGATCGTTCGCAATTTGTGTTGGCAGGGGGGCAGAGGTCGGCCTCGAGGCCCTTAATATGTGGGGTGCCTCAGGGGTTGGTGCTGTCGCCCCTACTGTTCAACATTTATGTAAAGCCGCTGGGTGAGATCATCCGTGGCTTCGGGGTGGATTTCCATCAGTACGCTGATGATACTCAGCTGTACATCTCCACCCCAAGCCATCCCAATGAAGCCGTCGAAGTGATGAACTGGTGCCTGGAGGCCATGTGGAGTTGGATGGGTCTAAACAGGCTCCAGCTCAATCCAGCCAAAACCGAGTGTCTGTGGTTTCCTGCGCCCAGATACAGCCAGCTTGTTCCATCACTGGCCATGGGTGGAGAGATCTTAACACCCACAGAAGGGGCTCGCAATATGGGTGTCCTCCTGGATGTACGGCTGTCATTAGAAAATCAGATCGCAGCCATCTCCAGGGGGCATTTTATCAGGTCCGAAGGATCTTCCAGTTGCGGCCCTTTCTGGATCGGAGTGCTCTTCTCACAGTCACTTCTACCCTCGTTATCTCCCGCCTAGACTACAGCAATGCTCTCTACATGTGGCTCCCCTTGAAGAGCATCCGGAGGCTGCAGTTGGTGCAGAGTGCGGCCACGTGGGTGATTTGGGGGGGCTCCTCGGAGCTTCCATATTACACCTCTCCTGCACGAGCTACATTGGTTCCCTGTGACCTTCCAGGTGCAATTCAAGGTGTTGGTTCTTACCTTTAAAGCACTCCATGGCTTGGGACCCGGGTATTTATGGGAGTGCCTGTTGCCACTAACAGCCTCCCACCGGCCAGTGTGTTCTCACAGGGCGGGCCTCCTTTGGGTGCCATTGCCTGGACGTTGTCGTCTGGCAGCCCCAAGGGTTCGAGCCTTCTCTGTAGGGGCACCCTCCCTTTGGAATGAATTGCCCCAAGAGATCCGGACCATCACAGACCTGTGGACCTTCCAGCGCACATTAAAGACATATTTGTTCCAACAGGCTGGTCTGGCCTAGCATTAATTATTTGGGGTTTGTAGTAATTGGTTTTAAATTTTATAATTTTTATAATTTTTAATTTGATAGAATCAACCACCTAATTTGATTCTTCTAATTTGTTTTTAATTGATATTTATTTTATTGTCTCTATTTTTAGTTCGTTGTACAGTACACCGCCCCAAGTCCCGTCTCGGGAAAGAGGCGGTATATAAATTCAATAAATAAATAAATAAATAAAATATTAAAAGCAGGCTAATTAGCATAATAGTCTTCCTTTGGCCTGAGGACTTCCCCACTGACCAGGATAAGGTGGGGTTTGTAATTAGCCTTTTGTCGGTGTCAGTGGTGCTTGGGCAATCCCCCTGCTGACTCAACCCAACCCATTGATGAATAATTATACTGAGCTTTGCCATCAGCTAAGGACCATGTTTGAGGACCCTGTTAGGACCCAAATGGCTAGCAAGTGGCTGAGAGAGTTGTGGCAGGGGCATGGCTCATTTGCTGACTATATCACTCTTTTGGATGATCTGCCAGGACCTGCAATGGAACAAGGTGGTGCTTATGGACTAGTTCCAGGAAGGTCTTGCGTTGGAGAGCCTGGATGAGTTGGTGCACACTGAATGCCCTCACAAACTACAGGAGCTCATGCACCTGTGCCTCCACATTGTCACAAGGCTCCAGTAACATCGGGCATGATGATGGATGGAGGGTGTACCCACACTCATAAAGGCACCACCGCTGTTGGTACTCCCTCCAGATGAACCAATGTATTTGGGGCTGTGTGACCTCACCTGACCCAAGTTGAAAAGGATCACTGCTGCCATGAAGGCCTTTGCCTCTATTGTGGCAGCCAGGGCCATATGGTGGCCAAGTGTCCTGCTAATGCACCCAAAGCAGCAGTGGAAGCAGTGGTGGGAAATGGGTATGGCCCCACCTAGAGGGCTCTGTAGGTCGGGATTTCTTAGCAATGGGCCAGCCACCTCCAACAAAATTGACTTTTGGGGAACACTCCGTGTTAGCAACGATTGCTACTGGAGACTGCCAGTAGATATAGCATTTGGTGTCTCCATGGATGAAACTTCACTCACTTCGCACCGTAACTATGTGGACCGGTTGAGGAGAAATCTTTTTTTTTTATGAAAATTATATTGGATTTTCCAAAACAAACAAACAAGAAAAACAAACAAAAAAGCAAACAAACAATATGTCTTTTTTTGAGAACAGTAAGATCCCAAATTATCGCTTCTCCATAGAGAAATAAGCTCAACTACATATTCATCTTTATGTTCTATTCCATATCTCATAACTATAACAACATTGTCTCAACAATTTATCCCCTCCCCTACTTTCCTCAACCTTGTTTTATCTATCTCATTTCTCTAAATTCAGTTACATATCATTTTCAA